>VWZP01002663.1:669885-732300 GCA_013396995.1 Dicaeum eximium
CCCGCATGGACCGCGCTCTCCTTTTCCCCCTTCCATTGAGAAGGCTCTGGGCTTGCAGGGTCCCGACGCCGGCCCGACGCCGGGAGCCGTGCCTGGCAGCGAAAGGGAGCATCTCTGCAGGTGCTAGGGGAGCCGGAGCCGGGGCGGGCAGCGGGAGCCGCCGCTGTCGTCGGGGCGCAGAGCCCGCCCGCGGAGCCGCCCCGCCGCCGCGCTGCCCCGCCGGACTAGCGGTGGGGACCGGAGGAGATGGCGGTGTCAGCCGCTCCCATGCAGCCTACAAAAAGTGTTCTTGCAGGTGTGCTGGTAGGTGCGTGGAGCATCTGAATAGCCCTTTTTCGGCTGCAAGTTCTCCTAAATCAGATGTGAATTTCTAAGCCGTGAAAACTCCTTGAGAAAACTACTACATAGCAAAGTTCATAGGAAAACTCGTACTTTTAAACCCAGTATTGCCGTGGCAATGTTATGCACGTAGTAAGTCAGGAGCTGCTGTATTTTAGAGCTTGAGTTAAGTGGGTGGTATTGCTCTGTGTTACCAGCTTGTGACTGGAAGCAGCTCGGCTGCCGAGTGCAGCAGTTAGTGCAACTTCGTGCTACTCCAAGAGCCTTAAAGCTGCCTGTGGTTTTTGCTACATTTTTAACCCCCTCCACTGCCTTACAGAATGATTTTTGACATTTCAATCAGTTATTACTTAAGCAGGTCTAAAAGACAGCCAATCACAACAATACAGCTGCATTTCCAGGAACCTTTGTTGAAGACCTTTACAATGTGAAAACATTTCAGAGAATTGTTGTAATGACAAGTTGTGTATTACCGAATTTTTTTAAAAAGCCAGATTTCTAACTTGTCAGGGGCAGTGGCCAATGAAAAACTCCACTCTCAACAAGGGATGCTTTCAGCTTCTTGGGGTCGGTGGGAAATTGTTGTGGTAGGGGTTAGGATTTCACTGCAGGTGTCTAAGCCATCAATACTTATCTTGAAAAGTGCTGAGCAGTAGTGGAGCAGTGTTTACACCTACAGCTATGATTAGAGGTGATCAGAAAACAGCCTTGGAAGGTCTTAAAAAGCTGGTGTGATATGGCAACAGGGTTAGAAGAAGAAAGGAGGGCTTTAAGTTCCATGCTCTCCTGTGTTACCAATTTCACTCCTCTGTGCCTCCTCATCCTAGCACTTCTCATCATGTTTTCTAGCTCTCATCTGAAAAGCTGGCTTTGATGGGTTTGGGCAGATTTCCAAAGCATGGTTTGCCACTGTCTCACCACGTAGCTCATCCCTTGTTAGCATTTGGCTAGGAGGGTGAGCAGCTCTATTCTAAAAACCAAGGAAGGAAGGTCCGGGAGAGAATTCCTGGTCTATCTCACGAGCAGGCTCAGTTTAGCCCAGTGGGTATGCACACTCATGCGTGAAGGCATGTCGGAGTTTTGAATCCATTGCATGGATTAGAACCAGCTGCTTGTGCCTTTCAGCTTTGGCAGTCGTATTCTATACATTTGCTTTCAAGTCTGCCGTTCCACAGAGAGGAACAAAGAGACAAGGTTCTTCAAAAAATGAGATGTGAAATCTTTGTGGATCTTTTTTTCCCTGTTTCTCCCAAACAAGTAATTGTCTCTATAATGGCCAAGAGCTGTCTCTCTCTGGCAGCTCTGCTAAGGATGTAAAACGAATTTTCATAGTCCCTTCATTCTCCTGCTAGCTGCATTTGCTAGCATGTGTGTAAGTTGTGCTTAAGGATATATCTGGTCATGTAGTCCATCCACATGCTGGTCAGTGAAGATATCCCAGGAAAGAGTTTGATAACGTGGTCCTCTGGCTGAGGCCCTGTGCTTTGTGGAACACAACCGCCAAACCAATTTGAGTATTAATTTAAGTAAGCAAATTACTAAAATTTCAGTAAATGTTTTCTGTGATGTTAGATGTTTCATAGTGTTTAGTCATTACTTTTGTAATATTTTTAAGTGACTCTAGCATAGATTAATGAGTATCACAGGAATTGATAGAAATTCAGCCAATAGACCTAGAACTGAACAAAATGTATAGCTATATTTCATGCTGTCAAAGTCTTTGGTATTGTATTGCATTGCTCCAGCTGAGGAAACACAGCTGTATTTTATGAATGGCTATTCCTTGTAAAATGCTGTTGTACAAAGTAATGAGTTACATTTCAATCTCTTACATGGGCAGTTGCTCTGCTCCATCCGCACTGTGTGATGAAGTACCCAGCCTTTTGCTTCTGCTTTCCATGCCACTGGTTTTCAGTGGGAGTGGTTGTCCTGGGATGCTGTAAATCTGAACTGAATGAAAGAGAAGTCTTTTGACCAGGTCCACCTTACATATATGTTTCTTAGCTGTTTGACAGCAGTATTACTAGTGCATGCGAATCAAGGGCCTGATATTTGTTGTAGTGTGTCCTGAAAATTCTCTGTAGAGTCATGAGATCCTTAGACCCAATACAAGTGTAAACTTCAGAGGTGATTTCAATGACTTCATGAAATGAAGGGAAAAATGTCTTCATTTTTTCTCTTTTTTGGAAATAACATTAGTGTCTGAATTAATGGATGCTTCAGAATGAGTGATGGGAGCTGCATGAACCCACATTCTAGTATAAGGGAACAGGGTTTCCCACATACCTCTGGGGAGGTCTGTGTGCCCATGTGGTTGTTCTTTGAAGTGCTATTCAGTCTTTTCCTGTGTGTAGTGTATGGAAACCCTGGAATGGTAAGATGACTTCATCACCTTACAGACAACAACAGCTTTGGGGTTGTGCTGCATAGACAGGGATCATCTGCAAGGGTCCACCAGTATTTTTTCAGCCTGGGAAACTAAACTTATTAGTACAACCATGGGCTTGAATCAAGCTAAGGCACAATGCAGTGTCATGTGCCTTTGCCATCTGTCTGGTGTTCTCTACAGTATTGTTCCAGTGTGGGAGAAAGATATGGCCCAGCTATAGTAGGCCTATGGAGTGTCAGTGGCTCAGTGTGCTCTTACATTTAAATAACACTTGTGTAAAATCATTTATCAGACTTTACTGCCAAGGTATAATATATATACTGCTTTAATTGCAGCAGGTTGGAATAGGAGATAATCAAGAAACCTAACAGAAGTGTTTATTGAGTTCAGAGATGTCTTGGATTTAGGAACATTGAAGAAAACCCCAATTTGTTGTTTCAGTGCCATAAGGGACATAGCTGACTTATATCGTGTAAAATCATAGACTCTTTGCTGATGCATTGTGGAAAAACTAAAATAAAACTTTGAAAGAGCTTTCATTATGCCTTCAGGGTTTGTGGGTTTTGTTTTGTTTTGTTTTTTTGTCAGGCCTGTATTTCTTTGTTTTCTGTGCTAGAAGGGAAAGATGAGTCTTATTTGTATAATATATATTCTCAAAAGTCAGTGAAGTGAGAAGCAGGTTGTGAACATAATATTGCTTACCTGGCTTTTTGGCATTTTAATTTGTGCCCCACAAATGCTATCAAAGGATGAGCACTCTGGAAATCTGTCTGAAAATTTTAATGCTGAATCCTTATCTAATTGATATGTGAACACAAACATCTGAATTTATGAAAGCAGAAATAGGTTAAAAAGCTTTCTGTTGAGGTGAATCCTCAGAAGAGAAGCACTTTTGAGATCTACCTAAAAAATATGTGAGTACCTCAATTTGAAGACTAGATATTTCTATGTTAGTAACTTATCAATATTCCTTTGAAAAATAAAAGTTTCTAAAATAGTATCAGTTGCAACAAATTATAGATATTTTGATAGAATCATAGAATAGTTGTAGCTGACAGGCACCATCTAGTCCAAACTCCATGCATGTGTGGGGACATGTTTCACTAGACCAGATTGTTTAACATATCCCTTCCAGTGCCAGGGATTTGAACTTCATGATATTTACAGATGATCATCATATTGATAATTTTTTAATTTGGGTAGGAAGAGCATACAATCTCCAATATGTGGCTTCAAATCACATTCTTCTTTGGACATTATTGTATTTAATTTTCTGTTGAAATTTGCTTTTTTTCCCCCCCAGTTTTTGATCTTCTTCCTTATTCAAACAAGCGAGTGGTACTGAACTTCTTGCAACAAGCATTTGGGGATCCTATGCTAAATGAAGTGTACTTGCTTTCAACATTCAAATTACAGCCAAAGAGCACAGCCACTGTTTTTGGCCTATATTCATCAGCTGACAACAGCAAGTATTTTGAATTTACGGTAATGGGACGAATGAGTAAAGGTGAGTTGTTTGGAATGTGTATGGTAGAACTGGTGTTGGATCCATAGTTACTGGTGTGTGACAGATGAATGTTGACAACTGTGTGATTAACCTTTGTGCTTGAGTCATTCCTGTTACATGCTGTCACTTTTCACATCCCCTCTCACTCCTTCATCTCCCTGACGCTGCTCTCTCCTGGCCAGGGGAAGCTGACCTGACAATCAGCTGGTATCCCAACTTTGCTACCATGCTTACTCTGAGCAATGCTGAGAAAGGAGGAAAAAAACCATGGACTATGGAGCAAAGAGTCAGTTTGGTTTGGTCTTTTTTTTTCCCCCTCTAGGGACAATCACTGGTTCTTATTACTCAGGAATGCTAGGGACACACGCACATGCTGCCTCATGCATATAAAAGGCAGGTTCTTGTTCTGCTGGCCCTGGAGGTTAGATGTGATTATGCAAGACAAATATTCCTGGCACTTACAAGATCTGTTGGGTGAAATAAAGTGTTTTTTCTTTATTTACTGCGTTAGTTAATCTAGAGTTAGAGCAGGAACTGCAGCAGTTTTAGAAATAGAGAGTTTCATTGATCTGTAAACCAGATCTAGGATATACTACAATTTTAAGGTTCAGTGAAAGATTGTTGATTTGTGTATGTTATAATTGCTGCATTGACTTTACCACTGTTGTAGTAATTTGCTACTGAGTAATTAGCTGAATTGAATATACTGTGAAATTCTACTGAGAAATTTCAGTATAAACATAGGGAAATTTTTCAATATGCTGCAAAAGAAGAAAAGCATACCTTTTCATTAAACATTGTTGGGGAATGAGTTAGGTAAGAGATTAGTAGTTCTTTTAGGTCTGCTAAAATCCTTCTGAGGTAAGGGAATAAGAGCTCTGTGTGTGTTGGGAATGGGTAATACATGGTCACACAACCTTATCAAAAGCATCATACAATTCCTTACACTGACTTACTTAATTGCTAAATAAATGATAGATTATACATACTCACTCTCCCTCTCACTCATACACAATTATGTGTGTAAATGTTGTACATATATATAGAAACACAAATGTGTACACACAAATGTGTCTATATACATACAAGTTTCAACATATCAAACTCATTTTCAAAAATGTCTGGCTGTCTGATGGTTACTGACAGTCTCTTAAGTCTGTTAAAGTGTTTCTGGTGGAAAGTTACATAGTTTCTTTTGGTTTTGACCTCAGTAGGTTGGTGTTTGAGGAGCATCTGTGTGGCAGGACAAACACAATAATGGCGTATGTATAGGCAGCATGAAACAACTTGTCCTGTTGGTGACCAGTGTTGAGTAGATGGGGGACATCTGTGACCTGATGTACAAGATTGACCATCAGATTGACGTAAAGGATTGGCCAAAGAGAGTGAGGCTTTTTGCAGCAAGACTGTTCACTGGATTTCTTTGCCTCCTTATTACTTTAGAGCACCTTGTTTAAGGCATATGGCAGTGAGCAAGGGGTAGGCAGTGTTCTCACATGTGATTTCTCTGAATTTGTTAGGGATCCCATATGGCTACTTCATACAGTAAGTTAAACTGCATCCAGGAGATTGTCATGTCAGCTGGAAGTATGAAGAGTGTGAGTTGTGTATGATCCTCTCAAGATTGAACATCATCGCTTAAGGGGTGAACCAATGTTGGCATTTCTGCAAAATGCAGGGTCTTGATATCTGTGGTATTTCTCTGCATGGAATATCTAGTTATGTACCCAAATCTGATCTAGGGAGCTCAAAGTAGGCCTTAGTTATACTTTAAAATGCCACATTTAAGAGTTTTGTTCCCAATGGTTGCCTCATATTCTGGTTTTATTGTGATATAACTGATAGTAATGTGTTAATAACACCTAAATGTTTATAAAAGCACAGGTCTGAATTACTGGGTTTACAGCTAAACTTATGGTAGACAATTGTGCCTTTCAGGGACAGATAGCATCCATGGATTTCTTACCCTTTTTAAATTATTCCTTTATGGAGCAAACAGCAGATAGTGCACAGAAGTGTTGCAGTTAAACAATTATGTGCAGCAGCTCTTATTTTAATTGAAAATTTGTTTCTTGAGCTTAAGTTTACGTGACACTCTCATGAATATCTGTAAAATATTCAAGCAGCAAACATACTGCAGGGGCTTGGATGAGTTAAATCTTATAGGTGGAGGCTGTGATCCAAGAAAATCCCTCTTCAAAAGCCTACTCTAGTTTACCAGATGAATATTTGGCTTTGGCTGAGGAAAAAATACTTGATCCTCCTTCCAAGCCTGATTGCTCCTTGTCCTGAAAATATTCTGGCAGGGTCTGTTCTGGGGCCTGCCTCCATCTCCTCTTTCTTTCTCTAGGCTACTGCTGTGTTTGGTCACTCTGAATGCAGGGCTCAGATCCAAATACCTTACTTTTATATGACCAGGCGTGCATAATATTCACATAAATAAAGTGCCTGCAATGTACTCTGTCTTGCTGTGTCTTTGAGTTTGCCAAGAAATGCCACCTTTTAGTGAATTACTGCTGACCTCATGCACCTTTGCAGAAATCTCAGCTCTGGCAGTGTTTTGACGTAGACAGTAGCGAAAACATTCCTTATATTGATCACAGCTGCTGAGGCTTTAGCACTAGAGCAGACTTCAAGAATAGAGACATACCCTGCCCCATTCATGCTGGTATAAATCTGGTGTTTTTTTAATCATTAGATTGAGCAATTAGAAAAAATTTAGGGAGCACGTGCGCAGTAAGTTGAGAGGTCACCAACAAACAGATAGCATAGCATCAAAGCAATTATGTAGTGGAAAGACAGGAAGGTAGTTTGTTAAAAGAATAGAAATTGGATGGTTTCAGTAAGTAGCTGTTACTACGTCCAAAGCTAGTAAGAACTTTTACGTCTACTATATCCACCATTTTTGGTTGACCTAGTGTCAGATCATTTGTGAGCTCTCACTTGATGTAACTGTAGCAGCCATCTGTGAATTTCAGACTTTAGCAAGAGGCAGCACATAAATATTAAGATGCCTGGTGTCTGTGCAGCTTTATTCCTCATGCACATAACTGCTACAATCAGGAAATAAGAGACTGTCAGCTGGTGATCAGTGGGATCTTTGAAACAAAGTCTGTCAGATACTGCAGGGTAGTTATTCACTGTCCAGATGCATTCAGCTCATTGCTTCTGCAGATATGCTGTTGGAGAGCCAGGGAGAGATTTTGTGGAGAGATCTAGCTAGCTGATATTAGAGATCTGGCTCACAGATTCTAGCTTACTAATCCAATTTCCTTAGGAAAGAGACTTTCTTTTCAATATTACTCAGCAGATATTTATTGTAAGAGTATTTATTTGCTATTATGGGGTTTTTTGATGGTGTATTTTACGTAATGAAATGAGAATTTTTATCAGGTAGGTCAGTCACTAATGCTTTTAAAAAGAGCTGAGAGAAGGTTTAGTCATCTCTAGGAGTGGACCATGCCTTTTCTGCATTATACTTTGGTTTTACTGAGTGTTTGTTACAGAGAAGTGCAGGTTATTGGTTTGGAAACATGCTTCCTTTGGTTTTTTTTTATGCATTTGGATACACTCTTAGATGGCTCCACTGTATGCAGTATGCATCACTGAAATTGATTTTCTAGTTGCACACTTCTGCTACAGAGTATTTCTAGTTCTAGCAGGTATATACGTACCAAAGTGCTGACTGGAGGCTGCCTGCTACATCCTGTAACTTTACCACTTGCCTTTTAGCACACTGTGGCCTGTAAAGTGACTTTGGTTAAGCCATTTAGGGAGGCCTGGACAAAGTGTAGGAAAACTCAGCACAGGCATCACAGCTTTACAAACAGGGAGTCAAGCAAGCATCCTGCTAGTGCTGCTTTGAGAGTCAATGTCCCATTTATTACGGCCATCGTGTCTGCATATGGGACGCATTTACAAAAGCGGACATGTGGAAAAATACCAGAGCAATTGCAGATTTCCACAGGATGTGCCTTGATCAGCCTTGGGCTATCTGCTACCCTCTGATAGTCCTTCTGTGTGTGTGTTTTGTCCTAGCCGTGCTGCGCTATCTGAAGAGTGATGGAAGGTTGAATTCCGTGATCTTTAGCAACATCCAGCTGGCTGATGGGAAACCCCATGCTGTCATCTTGTGGCTGAGCGGCCTGCAGCAGGGATTGAGCACAATAGAGTTGTATCTGGACTGCCTGCAAGTAGGTGCCATTGAGGACTTGCCAAAACCATTTTCAGCACTGTCGCAGAAGGTGGTGGCAGCTGAGTTGCGCACTCTCCAGGACAAGCCACAGGTGAGCATGGAAACTGGGAACAGGCTGAGGACTTAGAGGCATCCTTTGGAATCATTGAACAGTGAACATCTAGGTCACTGAAGTCAGACCTCAGTCTTCACAGCAGCCAAGCTCTGTACAGTAATACTTTAAGTTGTGAAATAAATGTAAATAGAAGCTCCCTATAGAGCAGGTGAAATCTTAGCTCACATAAACCCTATAATAATTATGCTATTTGTTTTAGACACAATTTTTAGCTTTTTTAATAAAATCCAGAAAACTACCGCCTCCTTCACTTCAATCAAATTGTTTTTTGAGAAGTGGACTTTTTGTAAGGACTTAGCTAATGCAGTAAGGGCAGCTTTTCACTGGCTTCTTACAGCTGTTCTGTATGAGCAATGCTTGTCTGTCTGTGTGGCTTTCTTCTTCATGATATGCCAAGAGACTAAAAAAGACAAAAGAAAGGGAGGTCTCTTGTGGTGCCAGAGTGAAACCCTCATCTGACTGCAATAGCTTTTCTTCCTTTGTCTGCCAACCAGGAGTTGATAAAGCTTCCTGTCATCTCCCTATCAGCAATCTGAGATAAACAGTGTCTTCCACAGCATCTTCCATCATCATTAATCAAAAATACTTATTAGAAGGTGTAAAGGTATTCTGCCCCCAAGGTTGCCCACTTACTTTGTTTCATTACAGGCTTGAAAGTGAGCCTGTTTTTATGGAGAATGACTGATATGTCCATATTCCTGACATGAATATATGTACCTGTTTGAGAGGAGAGGAAAAAAAGACTGCTTTGGATGCACTTTAAAAAAATCATATGCCACAGAAATGTGTGAACTTCCTAGTGTGTGAGATAATATGCATTGGAACGGCAAAAATAAAAGTTTGAAATAAAACCGCAGCTATATGAAAATCTGCAAGGCAAAGATAAGAGATTTTATACAGTTCAAATGGTGATGGATGGTCCTGAAGGGAATGGTATAGGACCCCTGAATGCATAGGAAAGGGACTCCCTCTCCTAAAAAAATTCATTTACTTTGTCTGATATTTCATATTCTTCCCACTGTTATACCAGAATTGTGAGCTCTGTTTTTGTGAACCCAGGATACACTAGATGAGCTAAAGATGGTAACTGGAGGAACCCTTGCTGAAGTGGGAAACCTGCAGGATTGTTTTCTTCAACAAATTGAGCCCGTACCTCAGTACACTGGTAAGGCCTGCAACTGGGAGTTAAAATTATTGCTAATTATACCAGTGCAAGGAAACTAATGTGATGAATATTGAAAATGTGAAGAAGCCTGTAGTCAAGTAATAGCAATTATTTGACTAAACTATAGTAATGACAATTTCCTGTAAATGTTTTAGACATAGCTCTGGAGAGAAAACTGTTGCTGGTGATAAAGCAATGAATTGTTGTTTTAGTGAAGGACAAGTCTGTAATGATTGAAAGAGGTTTATTAACTAATTTGGAAGGCAAATTTTTGTGATGATGATCTGCTTGTATCAGCTTAATAATATTTTAAGTATTCAAATTGCAAACAATTGCAAATGGAAAGTAGTACTAAATGGGGTACATTGCTACAGGTTGTATGAAAGGAAGATCAATGGAGTAGCAAGACCTACCCATGTACTTATCCACACTGACAGTATCCATCTCTTGTTGAGCACTGGGCTGTCACCCAGAGGGGAGGAGCAAGGTGTGAAGAAGCATGCAGATGACTGAAGAAAATTCGTGTGCCCTAGCTACAGAGCCTGTATTGTCTACGTGGGAAAAGCCATTGCAGAGTAGCCGCTCGTCCTGCCACAATTTAGCCAAGGCTTTTGTCACCTGCTGAAGGGGACATTGATTTAAAAACAATTATTTTCTGCCTGTGCTGAGCATTGTGGAGGCTGAGCTGGGAGGAAGGAGCTGAAGCTGCTGGGATCCCTGCAGGGCCTCAGGGGCTTAATGCAATCCCCTATGTTAGGTGAGGGTGCTTCCCGACCTCTGGACTGAGAAAACCTGTGCTAGACTGTCCCATCTGTAGTCATTGTAGTCCTTGCCCATCTGCCTTTCTGCTGTGGGTGTGAGGAAGAATGAGATCACAGTGTGTGTGCAGTATGTTAATATCTGACAACCACAGGAAGGAAACTCAGTTCAAGGTTTGAAATAGGATTCGTGATACATTCTCTCTCTTGTACCCTTTCCTGTTCCCCCTGCCAAACCCAACCCTGCAGCATTGCTGGTTTTGATAAGAACAGAGACAAGATGCAGAAATTTTATGAGAGCATCCTGGGTATGTCACATGAATGTAGGCATCAGTGGTGTAAGGTGGTAACAAAATCTGGTCTACCTTTTAGCTGTGTAAATCCTTAGTTCCAGATACTTCTATTTCCTTGCTTCTTAACATATATACACTTAGATAAAAAAAGAATTTTATCCTCAAAGCTCTCTCTTTTGCACTAAATCAGCAGGCATTTGAATACAGAATGGAAGGGTAGTTTAGTATTTGCTTCTGCAAAAACTGGCAGCTCTCTCACTGCGAGTTTCCGTATTACAAACTTGCAGCTTTCTCATTTGTAACTTTTTGCTCACTAGTCAATTATGCAAATGGTAATATACAGACAGACTATCTCACTGTGGCTGCTTCCACCTGGCTTAGACTCTCAAATTCAGTTGCTTTTAACTTTCAAGTGGAATTAGTATAATGAATATTAATAATAATAATAAACTACTTGCATAAATACATTCAAAGTCTACATAGTAAAATCCATCAAAAGGGAAGGTGGGTGTTCCAACAGCAATTTTAACTTGTCTGCCATGAACTTTGTGTATGCTTCATGGTGCCCTTTAATGGCAATAATATATCAGATAATGACAATTTTGCCTACTGCCAGGAAAAGCTGGAATGCAAATGCTCAGCTGTATAGGGGGATGTGACCTAAAATTGTGGTAAAAACATGTGCTTTCATGTTAATCAGAAAAGTCTTGTGAGTGCTTTGGACCTGAATAACTGTACATGGCTTTGACTGTGTGCCTGGTTGTTGCTCATTGCTTTGGCAGCAGCATTCCCTCCATGTTCAGTCTGTGAGGCTGAGACACCTAAGCAGTGGGACGAGATTATGATGATCAGACACAGGCTGAAGATGTATATTTGGATTTTTGTTTTTGGGTAGGAAAACAGAATGCAAGGTGCACTGGGTTTGGTAGATGAGATTAGTACGCTGCATGTGATGATCATTACAAGGGATCTTAGGAGGTTGTCTAGCTCATGTAGGGTACCTGAACCTGACAAAGTATTAAAAAAATAGCTATGTTGCACCAGACCAAAGGTTCCTTTAACTAAGTTGCTGTTAGAGACAGTATGTCAATATAGACCCACGGGCAAGAGCATAATGGAATAGAGCCTTAGTGTGGCTTTCTCTGAATGCTTTACTGTTCTCCAGTTCATAGTATTCAGAGCTCTTGACTCAGAGGTGATGTCTTTGTGGTTTGTACTCAATGTATGTTTTTGTCTATGAATCTGTCCAGTCGGTTTTGAATGCATGGTCAAGAATGTCTTCTGGCAAGAAATTTATCACATATCTGGGGAATATTTCCTTCTGTTTACTTGGAACCTGCTTTTTCCTAATTCCACATACAACTTGTATGTACAGCTTCTTTGATGAAAGATTATAGGCTGTTCAGAAACATTTTTTCTTGTCAGCCATCATCAATACTATAATCCTGGTTTATTCTCTGGACAAGAAACCACAATCTTCCAGAGTTCAAGAAGCTGGACAATGTTCTCATGCACATGGTGTGAGTCTTGGGATTGTCCCACGCGGGGCCTGGATTTGACACGATAATCCTTATGAGTCCCTTCCAACTTAAGCTATTCCATGATTCTATGGGTGTCATTCTCTTTGAATGACAATTCAGGATTTAAATGACACAGACAGGAGTGAATATGTTGCTTGAGCCAGAGAACTGTTGCTCCTAAGAGACGTAGAATCAATAGCTATGAGGTGTTTCACTGTGGCTAGTGTTTGTACATGCCTGGGCCAATTGGCTGTGCAATGAAGCTGGTTGCCTGCTCAAAATACAGAGCCCTGTATTTGAACAGGTTGCCTAGAGAAGCTATGGATGCCCCATCAAGAAATGTTGAAGGCCAGGCTGGATGAAATTTTGAGCATTCTGGTCTGGTGAAATGTGTCCGTGCCATGGCAAGGAGGTTGGACTAGATCTTCCCAGGTCTTTTTCAATCCAAAATTCTATGATTCTATACTGCAACTATTCATCTCTGCAAGAGAGAGATGGGGACTTCAGTTCCCTGTTGGTCAGTAATACTTCAAAGCAGTCTCTGAACTTAGTTATTACTGTGAAAGCCACTCTGTTAATCATATTGTTAATGATTCAAGAACATAGAACTATGTAGTAGCTGAACTGGGGAGTTGCCTTCTTAGGTATTAGGGGTATGGATGAGAGAGGCACATGGAAGGGCCAGATAACTGTATTTCTTCAGGCTAGTACCTTTTGCTGCTTTCTCCTGGATCCACTATATTGTGGACTGACAGCTTCCTTAAAGGCCTCTCTGAGTACTTCTCCCTAAACACTGGTTATTCTGCTGCAAGTGGGGCCTGCTGTTGGAATTGCTTTTAATGGAAGAGAAAAAAAACAAAACCAGGTGCATTCAGCTGTTTCTGCTCTGCTGTCTAAATCTGCACCCAGGACATGTAATTTATGGCAGTTTAACCTGTTTAGTCTACCTTAATGGTCAGCAGTCTGCAAAACTGAACTACAGAATAGATCTGGTTTTGATTTAGATGCTAGCCAACAAACATCATCTGAAGTCTTGAGAATTTTTTGCATGTTTCAATCAATAATGCCTAAATGAGCCTTTATTTTAAAAATAAAACAAGAACAGACCCCAGCATCTGGCCTGACAGCCTGTGTGCCAGGTTCCACTACTGGATTCTAAAATATCCATAATATTATGTCATGCTGTTGTCACCCAAATAAAAATACGGCAAGGTTAGGACTAGAACAGAGGCAGACTCTGGAACAGGTGATTCCTGACTCTTTAAACTTGTTCAGTGTTTTGATGAGAAAATACAAAGTGAAGAAAACATTGTATGTAAGGAGTTGGACAGTTCCCACTAGACTGTTTGGAAACAGCCATGCTTTGAAGTACAAAACAATGAGGTAAACATTAAGAGACACATTTTTCTTATAAGCTTTCAGTACTCACAAAAATAACATGTGAATAAACCTCCCTGAAGCTATCAGGCATAATAGCAAAATATCCTGCCTGCCTAGACTGTGGAAGAGCATATATTTGTGAAGGTTGGTTTTAGATACAGACTTAGAGAAGTAAACAAATGTTTACCTTCTTCTTGAGAGGTACAAATTCAGAAGTAAGCCACAAACAGAAGCAACTACAAGCTGCTGTGTCTTCTCTGTTACTGGCTCAAAACCAGTGTTTCATTTAAGAGACTAAAATCTCTGGTGAAGATCTTGGGTTTGATCTGGTCCTTCCCTATGGCTCATTACAGATGTAACTTTTGCTCTTGTCTTACAGGTCTTTAATTTGCTACCTGGTATTGAGGACTGACTTCTGGTGTGAGTCTATAGCGTGTTGAGTAGATATTTTGTGAATCCATACAAAGTCTGCACTTGCCAGAAGCATATGCAGCCATGAAACTTGTGTACAGTGTGATGTGCTGCCTTTGAGAAGAAAAGCCAAGTGACTGTTGCAGTCACTAAAAACACTTTTTTTGTCAGAGCAGGCACTGTTGATATGTTCTCAGAGATTCACAGTGAGCTTGCTCAGAAAGCTGGGTAATTTCACTTTGAAAAATATGTATGAATCAGTAGTGGTTCCTGCTGTGGTTTGCCTGTGCCAGCAGGACCAGGGAAGTAATCAACCCCCTGTACTTGGGATTGGTGTTCAAATCCTGTGTTCAGTTTTGGGCCCCTCACTTTAAAAATTAGATTGAGGTGCTGGAGTTGTCCAGTGAAGGGCAACAAGGCTGGTGAAAGGACTAGAAAATGTGTCATATAAGGAACAGCCGAGGGAGCTGGGTTTGTTCAGTGTCAAGAAGAGGAGGCTTAGGGGAACTTCATTGCTTCTACAACCACCTGAAAAGAGGGTATAGCCAGGTGGGCACCAGTCTCTGGGAGGACAACAGGAAATGGCCTTAAACTTAGACAGGGGAGACAGGGGAGCTTCAGCTTGGATGTTAGAAATATTTTTTCATTATTAGGGTGGTCAGGCATTGGAATAGGTTGCCCAGGGAGGTGGTGGAATTACCTGGAGGTGTTCAGATGGTGTCTGTATCTGGTACTAAGGTGATGGTTTAGTGGTTTAGGGGTCACAGTGATAGTGTTGGGTGGATGGTTAGACTGCATGATCTTAAAGGTCTCTTCCAACACTGATCATTCTCTGTTACTATGACATGAAATGCGCTTATGCAGGGTGTCTACCCATTGCATGCACATATACTTCGTGGCCTCACCTTGCCCTCCTGCCCCAAAGGGCTTATCACAAATACCCAGTTCTTAAATCCTGAGGTTTCACTCAGGGTAGCTGGTCTCACTCCCTGGGAGGAGCCAGTAGCACTGGAAGCGTTAGTTGCCTAGGAGAGCCTTAACACTGAAGTAATGGTAGAAGAATCATGATCTTATTTTTCTCTCCGTGGAGAGCTTCTGCTTTGCCCATTTCTGTGGTATATGAGGAGTTCAGTTCAGAAAAGCTTTGAGTTAATGAAAATCACACAATAAAATTTGAGATAAATACTGTGTTTGCTCTGATGATTTCTACAGGGCTTGCATAACAGTAGTGTCTGCCCTCCATGGCTCTTCATGGGGTTTCTACCTTATATCTCAGAAATTACCATGACAAATGAAGAAGAGTTATGCTGTGCACTTTTTTTCATTGCTGTTTCCCTGCAGGTGATTTTAATAGGCAGCTGATGGGTCAAATGATGCAGATGAACCAAATACTAGGAGATGTGAAAGACCTTCTTAGACAACAGGTACTGTATAGAGGCTTTGTTGTGAAATATCCTGATTTTGCCCCTTTGACAGAGTCAGCACAGACTTTGGGTAAGCAGTAAACTCCTGCATAGAGTTATTGCCTTGGAGGCATGACACTCAAGAAGAAATAACCATATAGGTCCTTATTGCAAGGGAGGATCATTGAATGTGGGTGTGTATGGGGCTTGCTTATTCAGATCCAGAAAATTTAGTGTCTGATGAGGAAGTAGTGTAGCCATCCTAGCCCACTATTAGATAGTGGTGGGTCTGTTGCATGGAGCTGAAATTGCATTTGTTTCATTTACTGGTGGGTGTCAGAACTGGAATTGCTAGTGGCACATTCCTTTGGTCAAACAAGGACCTTTGGACCTTTAAAGGTCCTGTTGATGAAGGCTGAACCTAACTACATCCATTATCCATATGCTTAATTTTATGGAGTACAAAGAGCATCTCATTTAAGACTGATTACCTGTGTTGCATGGTTTGAGTGGCATCTGAGGGACTAATGGTTCTTCTCTCAGCCAGGTGCAAACTGGAACTATCTGTACCTAAATAATATTTATTTTCTATATTCTCAAGGTCAAAGAAACAACTTTTCTGAGAAACACCATAGCTGAGTGCCAAGCATGTGGTGAGTGTTCCTGTTACTGCTGGTAATCTAGATGAGAAAGAGAGTTGTTTTAAAACTAGTATTGATTGCATTAGGTTTATGTGGTTTCTAAAAAGTACTTTTTAAAAAATACTGTGTCCAAAGTTCTAGATGTATTTGTATTTGGACACAAATTTAAAATAGATTTTCATTAGAGAAAAAGCTTCCACAGACCCAACAATCACCTGTTGAGGGATAAAATGCCACTAAATCAAGCAGTACCACTCAGACTGTACTGTCAGTTCTCCCTCTGCCACAAAGCTGTGCCACACATTCCGGTGGAGGGAGACACTGTCTCACAGCTATCTCATGCACACTCTTAGTAAAAGGACAAGGGAATCATATTCTGTTCTGGCTGGTATTATCAGTCTGAGGAAGGCCCTAGTTTGTCTGATGCAGTGTAGGCAGTCACTGGTTAATGGCAGTAAGACCCAAAAGGTGATCTTCATCTCTTTCTCTAAATGAAAAAATGCATACTTTTCCAAATGCCACTGCATGGCCCTCCTGCATCACACACAACTGACAATCAGTACACAAGTGCAGTCAGTATAAAAAACAAAATACTCCCTTACTGTCTGAGATGAAAGGTCTTAAACTCATCAGGCCTTTTAGTTGATTTCTTCTCTCAGTCTGTCAGCCTCATCAAACCTCAAGTTCAGCTCTAGGCAGAGTAACATTTATGTGTAAGTGCCAAAGGAAAAGTCAATTTCCTACATGCACTTGTACCAAGGTTCTGTACCTGCCAGAGTCTCAGAAAGACCCATCTTTGGCTGGTCTCTGTGCACCTAAGCCTGTGTTCTTGCATAGTCCTGCTGTGCTTGTGGGCTGCCAGCTGCTCCTTCTTTATTCTTCTTATTTGTAGACTCTCAGAGATGCTGTTGTGAAACCAGAACATTGTTTTTCTTATGAAGTGGTAGTGTTGCCAATTTAGCCAGAGAAATGCCCTGTATTTGTACCCTTATACTTGAGTCCCTTGGTCTGAGGTCACGGGCTTTCAGAGTTTCCTTCCCTGGCCAACAGCAGATATGTTTTAGGACTAACCTAGAATGAAGGCTCCCATACGTAGCTAGGGGAAGCACATGGACCTAAAAGAACAGCCTCAATCTCCCCTTGCTAGGGACATAGTAAATTCCTGGGCTGTTCCCAGCATGGAGTCTTTTCAGCCACAGCACAGCTGGCAGCAGCAGCAGCACAGTGCAGGGACATGAAGTGTCTTGGGAATTTCTTCAGAATGCTTGCCAGCTGAGACCCATGATGAACATTTCTTTCAACCACTGAAACTGTTGTTCTTTCTGCATTAAAGGTTTAGGCACTGTGAGTTTTCCCACTCAGCTTCCTAGGCGCACTAAACCGAAATGTGAAGTTAATTCCTGCTTCAGGGGAGTGAGGTGCATGGAGACAGCAGAGGGATTTCAATGTGGGCCCTGCCCTGAAGGACTCACTGGAAATGGAGTTACATGCTCAGATATTGATGAGGTAAAATAGTTTCTTTCACTGAATTTAAAGAAAAAAAAAAGCTAAAAAGCAACTTTTTCATACATATCAATGGGTTGCTAATACTTGCTGTCTTCAGCATTTTCTGACTGCTTGCACAATGAATATTAATTCATTCTGATTTGATTTTATACCACTGTTTTGCTGTTTCTTCAACTTTATGGAGGTTGTGTGTGTGAAAACTTGAAATTCTCTGGTGAGTTGAGAAGTCACTTAAAGTAGACTAATGTCTGGAAAAAATCCCAGAACCTAAACCAAACACTTTTGACATTGTCATTTCTATTCCACAAGAAGATGCTGTAGTTTCTGTTATAGGCTGCAGAAGCACTTTTTTTTTTTTAATATGGGCTTTGTTTCTTTAAATTGTTGTGCTCCTGAACCAGACTTGGAGACCAGTCTTCTCTTCAACTCAAATTGGAGTCATGTTTGCATCCTTACCTTAGAAGGCTATGAAAGAAAATAAATAATCATTGTCATTGTTCCTTTTGCTTCTGTGTTTGTGTTGAAATCCAATAATGTTAACTTAAATCTAGTTCTTTTCTTGTGCTATATATTAGAAATTCAGAGCTTGCTTGTATTAAGGACTGAATTAATAAATTTACAGTATCTTAAATGATTAAAGAAAACCTGTGTTAATTGGAATGTGACGCTTACTCGGAACAGAAGCAACAAAATCACTTAGAGGTCTACTGCATTTTTTATGTGGGATGATTTTTACCACTACTCTTGAGTCTTTTTTGTGGAAAAGCAGCTGGATGTAGTAGACCAAGGAACCAACAGAATTAGGTCATAAACTGCGCCCTGTGGATAACACAGTTCTACCAGTGTACCTGTTTAATAATGTAAAACAGCAAAAGCCATTCCCTGTTTCTCCTGCCTAGCCAACACGAAATGTGCTTTGACTGCCCTTTTGATTTACTCCCTCCTGTAGACCACCAGGAGAGGATTTGGTGTACCTTACACCTGTCTGCAAAAAGCACGGGGGAGAGAAAGTGAGTTGAGTGTGGCAGTTTCCTGAGGCATTGGCAAAGTCTCGTTTGCCTTACTGGCATGAACTGTCTGCTGCAAGCAAAGGCGCAAAAAATGGAGGTGAAGCTCTGCAATGTGAATGCAAGTGATGGGTCTAAGACAGGTGTGGTACATATTTCATGCTACAGACAGCCATGGTGTAAGGCTCAAGCCAGCCTAGGTAGAGCCTGCCAGTACGGATGGGTTTCACCTCCTGAGCTATTTTCAGACTGAGACGAGCAAAGCATGGCAATAATCTCCTCCCTGCCATTTACAGGGTTGGAACAGCTCTACCCATTACAGCAGTGGTGGAAAAAGAAACAGAGACTGGTTTATGATGGCTTGATACTAAAGTGGTTGTCTGTTAGCAGTCAGGCTCTAATCACTGGGGATTCATGTACCTTCATCTTCCTGCCACCATTCCACATGACAGATGACTTGCTTTCACATTAGAAACAGCAAGGAATTTTTGCCAAAATTGTGGCATAAAGTCTTGCTTATTATGAGATCTTTATGTGGACACTGCCATTAAAATGTCACCTTGTCAGGAGTAGTTTTGTTCACCAGTAAATAACTACTTAATCAGCTGGATTTTTACTTAGAATTGCACAGGAGAAATAAAGAAACAATAAATGGCAATAATTTTGAACTTTCTAATGAGATGGCATGTGTAATATTACTTGTTTTCCTGAGTTAGCTGATATGCAGAAAGTTTTTTTGTTTGTTTGGTTTTGTTTGTTTGTTTTTAAATTTATTTAAAGCCTTTTATGAATGAACTATTTCTGTACTTCCTAATAGTAGGCATTTAAAAAGAAAGTATTATACAAATTCTGGTAAAGACAAATCTGGAAGATTCCTAAGAGCTGCCATCATCTTTCTTGAGGCTGTCAGCATCTCTGCAGTACCCTCCCTAATTCATTACCAGTTTTAAGACCTTACTTTGGTATCCTGGTGCCCATTATCGTGGGAGCTGCAGCTCTGCTCTGTGTGCTGTGTAATTTGGGTGCCCTCTGCTGCCTACAATAAAGAATCCACAGCAAAATAAGGAAGCACAAAATGTCTGTCCTAGGTTTGACGTTTTCCTTATATTACTGACTGACATACTATTAACAAATATTTCTGTCAAACATGCTTTGATATTAAACACACCTTTTCTTGCTTGTGTGTGTGTGTGTGTTTGGTTCCAAGTTATAGGTCTCTTGTAGATGGATATTGTCTGGTTTGTTCTCCCTCCATCTTGCATAAGTTTTTCTGTTAGTGATGGAAGGAGGAAAAAAAGACATTTTAAAAAAACTCTTTAGTCTTTCTTTCTGATGTTTCTCATTTATTGTTGTCTTTTAGCCCTGTGCAGCAGGATGGCATGTTGATTTTTTTTAGTACTCTTATAAACATTACCTAGCAGCTAGTGTTCATACTGGAAAGGCAGCAATGGGAGATGTGTTTCCCAAACTGGCACCCACAAGACCACTGAAATCGGTCACAGCTGTTTTGTAAAACTGCATAAGGCAATGAAGTTGAATGGTGCCTTCAGGCCAAGGCTGATTTTGTGGACATGTGATATTTTAGGAGAAGTTCCAAAGATTCTGTGGGCCTCTGGTCTAGAAATGTGTGGATGCCACTGACACATCCCTGCTTATCTGGCTTATGTTTGGATTCCTTCTAGGTATGAGATTTGTCCAAATATAAATGAAGGAAAATGCTGCTGCCACTTCTGTGTGTATAAAACACATTGGAAGGAATGTTTGAAGGCTTGGAGTTATGCAGCTTTCCTGATATTGTGGTCTGGACCCTTCAGCCTCCAAAGGATCTGAATCTGCCCAGCTAAAGGAAGGATTCAGGATGAGAGTTTAGGACATCAACTACAGGCTGTAATGGAAGGTTGCAGATATTATTTAAATTTCAGAGATAGCTGAAGACTTACTGAGGTCAGAAATACCTACAGAGACAGTTTCCTGTCTAAGCCTCTCTGAAGAGAGGACATAGAGGTGTTGCATGTGGCATTACCTTTGGTGAGAGGTCTGTACACACAGTCAGAGCCTGGGTGTTACTGAAGCATGACCATGTGCTTGGTTTGTTTTTTCTTTGCAGTGTCGTTACAACCCTTGCTTCCCTGGTGTGCGATGTGTGAACACTGCTCCAGGTTTCCGATGTGAGGCCTGTCCTCCGGGATATACGGGACAAACTGTGCAAGGGATAGGACTCAGCTATGCCAAGAGCAATAAGCAGGTGAGTGGTAGCACCTCGATGACAACTTCCATTGCACAGTGCTGGTTTTATATTAGCAGTGCATCTGTATTGAATGGTATTTATTTTTCAGTCATTCCATAATTGCCTTATGATGTTAGGCAGAGCTCAGTGTTTCAGTAGAGATCTGAATTGTGTTTGCATAGCTTTAATGGGAGTATTAACAATTTACTGCTCTTGACTGGCATAGAGACAAAAAAAGATGTCATTATTTTTATGTAAGTATCTCTGATCAACTTCTGGGGCTTCTGTTGATTTCTGTAAACTGGCTTTGAACTAGGAAGAAAATTTTAAAAAAGGTCTATTTTACTGTAATATTTTTCATAGAATGGGAACCCTAGAATGGGAACACAGTTTTTGTGTAAACACTTCTGGGTGAACCAGAGCACATCCTAAAGCTGAAATTTTCTGTTTCTTCAGGGTTTGGAAAGTTAGCCTATGGATATATTTGTGACATTCTGCGAGCAGTTTCAGGAGAGGCTACGTCTCTTTTCTAGTCTTAAACTTTGGTGTTGTTTCTTCAGTCTTTGATCTCAATAAATTGACTTTATTTTTATTATTTGTGGATTTGGTTTATTGCTAGGTCTGCTTAGATATTGATGAATGTCAGAATGGAGGACTTGGACCCTGTGTTCCAAATTCCCATTGCATAAACACTTTGGTAAGTGTATTTTTATTTATGCCTTTTAAAAAATTGTTTTGAAATTCCATGAGGCTGGGACTGGATTTATGGGTCTGATGAAAGTGCAATTAATAATACAATTCTTTTTCATTCTTATAAATCAAAGAAGCCTTTCCTCTTTTCCTAGCTAATAAAAAAATCAACACTTGATTTGTCATTACCACATTCATCTGAATTGTATCCTTATCACTTTCCCTGAAGAGCAGGAGCTCTTACCATCCAGTGATGTGTGTTTATGGGTATGTTACTGCAAGAAACCTCTGAAAGATTAAACCTTTGCTTCCCTTATCTCCCGCCTCCTGAGAACTGCTGCAACAAGCTGTTCCCCTGGGTGCTCTCTTTAGAGGAGTTATGCATACAGTAACAGCTATCTCTCTAAATAAATGGAAACAAAGAGAGCTACAATTGGTACAAGACTTGCCCATTAATGCCCACAGATATTAAACCAAGGAGAGCAAGCATAGGAGAAGTAAAAATGGTTTGAAAGATATTAGGATCCAATAAAAAGGGCATACAAACCACTTTAATGCTGCGAAGCAAGTTGGACATAGAATTACATGATCATAGAATCATTTATGATAGAAAAGACCGTTAAGGCCAAGCCCAGCTCTTAACACAGCACTGACAATACTACTGTTTTCCCAAGTGCCACATCCACACCTGTGTTGAACACTTTCAAGAATAGTGAGTCCACCACTTCCCTGGGCAGCCTGTTTCAATGCCTGACAATCCTTTGTGTAAACAAATCCTTGCTAACATTCAATCTTAATCTCCCCTGATCTGAGAGGGCCTGAGGATCTGAAGCCATTTCTTCTTGTCTTATCACTTCTTACTTGGGAGGAAAAAACTGAATACTACCTACCTATAGCATCCTTCTTGGTACTTGTAGAGTGATAAGGTCCCCCCTGAGGTTCCGTTTCTCCAGCCTAAACACCCCCAGCTCCCTCGGCCACTCCTCACAGGACTTGTCCTCCAGACCCTTCACCACCTCCATTGCCCTTCTCTGGACTCATTCCGTCACCTCAGTGTCTTTGTTGTAGTGAAGAGCCCAAAACTAAACACAGCACTCGAGGTGTGGCCTCACCAGTGCCCAGTACAGCTCATGTTCAGCTGCTGTCATCAGCACCCCCAGGTCCATTTCCTGTGGGCAGCTTTCCAGCCACTCTGCCCAGACCTGTGGAGCTGCCTTGGGGAACAGCACCTGTGACTGACCACCAGCTGGAGGTAACTCCATTCACCACCACTCTCTGGGCCAGGCCATCCAGGCAGTTTTTCACCCAGTGAGCAGTGCACCTGCCCAAGCCATCAGCTGCCAGTTTCCCCCGGGGATTGCTGTGGGAAATGGTGTCAGAGGCTCATGCACTGAGCAGGTCACCCTGTTACAGAACAAGCAGGACATGCCTTTCATAAGTTTGTGCTGGCTGGGCCTGATCCCCTGGTTGTCCTGTACCTGTCACAGGGTTTCTTCATAGCAGGAGAAAGGTTAAAAGTATCCTTCAGGTGTAAAGGTGGTCCTTTCTGTAGCAAGATATTGTTGGTGCTACAGTTTGTGTTCAGTGTTAGCTTTTCTTGAGAATAAGCTTGTTTTCTTAGGGCTGCTTTCCCAGAATGTTTGTATCTTTTTTTAATATCTAGAACATTTACTGTCATGTTTTGTATCTTGCTGCAAGACTAGACATGCAGCCTCTTTGGGAAGCCATCAGGCTCTGTCTGCAGAGGGCAGGCACCAAGTGTCCTGCCATCTGTCAAAACAGATGTGAGTTTGTGTGGAGTTTCTAATCCTCTATCCCTTCAGAAACAGTCAGCTCTAAATGCTGCCTTAGAGGCTATTTTAACGCGTACCAGAGCTTGATATAGGACAGAATATACCATGGCAGAATGTCCCAGACTCCAGAAGATACCCTGGCGTCCATTAGGATAAAGTGCACAGGCTGGTGTGTTTTAAATAAGCCATACCATTTGCATCGCCCAGGGATTATTTTACTCTTCAGTCATCTGTTTATTGTCATCTTCATCCTGAAAGTATGCAGAGAGAACAGAGTTAAAATTTGTTACAAAGTTAGGAATAGGGGAAAAAAATAATGCCTGTCTGAACAGTAAGTAGATTTCTCTGTGATAGTGGACTACGACAGTCCTGACAATTCTTCCGACAGACTTTGTACATGAAGAGTGAACTTGTATGGAGCACCTCAGTTTCACCAATGACTAGATTCACATGTTTGTCCGAGATCTGCCCATTTCTGTCCCTTCACACATCAAAAAATAATTACTCTCCATAAGATAAAAAGATTGTTCTCAATTAATTTTTATGTCTTAAGTTACAGGTCTACGAGAATGTGAGACATAGACAAAAGCCACATTGGATGCCTAAAGAAGATCTCACCTTATCAGCATTTATCTACTTATGTCTCATATAGTGATTAGCCCAGCACATATTGAGATTCCTTGGCTTAGCTCCTTTGTTTACACAAGAGAGTAATACATATGAAATACATATGCATGTGTTAGGGTAAACCATAGCAAAAACTTAGATGGATTCTTATTGCAGTGTAGATGAGGATGGCTGTGTCTTCAGATACAGAATTTTTTCTGAAGAGGAAGGTTTGGATCAAATTGGCTTAAAGACATTTTAGCTTAAAAATAAATTGGGACAAAGACATTATGAACTTCTTATCTCTCTTTGATTAAAATTTGTGCCCAATTGCCTTTAGATAAACTGATAGGTGTGCTTTACAGTGAAATAAGATCATCCAGCCTGATTAATCAGCTGCTGCCTAGAGTTTTGCACAAAGTTTCAGCCACCTGGAAGCAGCACAGGGTGATGCTGGCAAGGACAAGGCATCATGAAGAAGCTTTTGCTGCTACATGACTTTTCTCTGGCTTAACAAAACACTGGTCTAAACAGGCAAGAGTTGAGTATGTTCTCCACCATGCACTCTGGGAGCCAAATATCATTTTCCCGTAGAAAATAAAGTTTGTTCACAGTACAAGAGGCCTCAATGGATGAAAAAATACTCTTGCACAGCATAAACCATATGACTTGAATCTTGCTCTTGTACTTGCTTTAAAAAGGACAAAATGTGCTTGCATTAATAGGCTTGCTGGTGACTTCTTGTTCTTACAGGGGTCTTACCACTGTGGCCAATGCAAACCAGGATATACAGGAGACCAAACAAGGGGATGCCAGGCTGAACGGAGCTGTAGGAATCGAGCCCTCAACCCATGCAGCATCCATGCCCAATGTATTGAAGAGAGGAGAGGAGAGGTGACATGTATTGTGAGTTCATTAATTTGTGTATTTTTACAGTGAAATATAGCCATTTTTAGGCTGGAAATGAGACAGGCTTTGTGGTCCTTTTATACAGTTTTACCAATTGTGGCACACTGGCCAAGACCAGCTGTGAAAACTGGCAATTGTTTTGTTCTTGCCACGTGTCTGTAAAGCAGCCATATTCATGTATCATGTTCACTATGCCTGTGTAATTAGATCTTTAGGAATCACTTTTGTAGACTTTCTGTAGTCTCAGAAAAGACTGTCAAGTGTCACTCTACAGAAGACATCACAAGGACAAATTCCTCTCCTGGTACTCAGCTACACAGCTGTGAGTATGGATCCTGTCTGCATAGCCAACGTGCCTGTATTTGCTGGCTGATAGAGAGGATGTTTTTTAAACTGAGATAACAGATTCCAGGCACAGGAAGGCTGTACTGTGCTTACCAGCTATGGGAGCAGAGGAGCGTAGCATATGAACTTCCACTGTAAGAGTTAACTGAAGTATATTACTTAGTTTTTCCATCTTGCAACATAAAGCAAGAGACTAATCCTATGTCCTAAATTTGGATACAGTGCATGCTTTTCCTGGCACTTGCTTTCTTCTCAGTTTTAAGTTAATCTGTTTCAGAGATAAATAATCTAGGATGTTTAAAGTCCATGCTGTAATAGGAAGATGCCTAGGTACTTGCAGTAGGCAAGTCCTGGTTTTAAGGGAAGACCAGATTTTGACATGCAGTTCTTTGCATTCTTTGACACAAATGATGTGTTGGCTTGAAACAGTAATAATTTAAGTGGCTAGGAGAAACTTGTGTGCAGATGCCTTTGTTTTGCAGATGTGGACTTAGTAATTGCCAACACAGTTTTCTCTTAAAACTTCCTCTAGTTGCAGATGTGTTCTTGAGATACTGAACAAAACACAGTCATCCCATCTAACCATGTGCCCCTTGTCAAGAAGCTAGGTGCATACTCTACCTAGTTCCTCTTCTCTTTTACTCAACCCACCAGTGAGGAGCCAAAATTAGTTCCTGGCCAGTGTCTATAAGAAATCTATAGCTCCCACTGAAATCATTAGGTGTGGCAGGCACACATTCCAGTTGTCATCAAGTTGTAGCTCTTTCTAGCTATGTCTGGACACTGCAGCATCTCTCGAGTGGAAAGAAAACCTTTGTTTCAAGCTCTCTGTATCTCTTGTACTTCAGTATCTGGCCCTGACTTCCACATGCTGCTGTTTTCAAGACTGGTGTGAGTTTTCCTTCTTGAATATTTCTACAGTGACTCATTAACCTTTTGAAGTACTAGCATGATGTTTTATTGATAGTGTGGCATTGGCTGGGCTGGTGATGGTTATATTTGTGGAAAAGATGTTGACATTGATGGCTACCCTAATGAAGAACTCTCATGTTCTGCTGAAAACTGCAGAAAGGTAAGAAATGCTTTCTTAATTCTATAATAATTCAGAGCATGAAAGGATAAAGAGGAAGACTTTCCTCTTTATAAGAGTCGTATAAGAAACATGACTTGATGTATACATCTTTTATTCAGGTGATTGAATTCTATTTAATTTGATTATCAATTTCCAATTAATTAATAATAGAAAAAAGTAATTCAAATTATGAAGGCATCCAGTTTACTTATAGAACATCAGACTTGTCTCCTTTTTTGTCCAGGACAATTGCAGATTTGTCCCAAACTCTGGACAAGAAGATGCTGATGGTGATAGGATAGGAGATGCCTGTGATGACGATGCAGACGGAGATGGCATTCCCAATGAGCAGGTGCTGTGTATAGATCAGAATGCAGGGGTCTGTGCCAACAGAAGGATTTCCCATTGCTGCAATGGGAAGTGATTCTGATATCCAACTCACTACTGTTTGCCAGAGATTGTACATACCCGTTATTGTCAGCGGCTCCTTAAATCTCCTGTCTTTTTGTTTTATATAATGCTTGTTCTTACAAGACATAAACCACACAGCCTTAAATCCCACCTTTGTATCCTCTGTTACTACCTTTTATCATTTAATTCTAGTGCTTTTTGTATCGAGCTTGTGTCCTTCTGTCACACTCTCCCATAGTATGACCTTCAGGAACATTACTTGCATTAACATCTTTCTATTTAAAGAGCAGGTTGACCTGACAACACATTTCATCAGGGATCCAAAACCCGCATAAATGAATGTGTGTCTTGCCAATAACTTAAAAAAGCTTTGGATCATGTCTGCAAGGCAGAAGAAGTTTCCATGGGGGTACACACAGCAGAATGTATTAGAGGATATATTCAGATTGGAAAAGCTGTTTTGTTTCCACACTGTATTCTTACAAGCCAACTGTCCTATATTAAGACCGTTGACTGATACTGCAAAATGTGCTTCCAAGCCAACAAAACATATTACCCAGTGTACAAATGTCCACCTGGAGCTAGGGCAGACTAGCAGTCACAGAAAGTCTGTCTCAGGCTGTTTTGCCACAGAGTTCCACACTAAATTTTGCTAGCTTAAATCAACTAGTTTTATTTATGTTCTAAAATGAAAAAATTAAATCCTCCTACAACTGTAAATCTATTTGCAGGTTCAGCACCTTCATAATCAAGTAACTTCTATATTGTTTTTGTTGTTCTTCTCTATGGGCAATAGGATGAGGTTGTGGGTACACTGGATAGGTGTAGAAATTTTATACCACTTTGAAATAAAATTTTCTCCATGGTGGACTTTAAAAATAAATAGCAGCTTGCTTGAAACAAACACACCCACCAAAACCAAACAAAAACCAGTACCTTTTTGCATCAAGAAGTGCTTTCTCCAGTTTCCAGCTAGTCTGCACCAGAAGGGGGCAATGGCCTTTCACTGAGGCACTGCACTTTCACTGACAGCATCTGCAAACCTTGTCAGAGTCTCTGAATGGCAGCTTTTGAGAAGGACCACGTGAGAAAGCTCAGGTACCAAAACAGGTTCCTCACCATGCCCCTATGCAAAATGAGAATCGGAAATCAAGGTTATAAGTAAACCTTATGGTGCTGGATGTTTGTGATTAGGGTTCCCACAGTGTGGTTCAAAGCAGAGCTTTGAGGGAGCAAATAAAATCTGATCCAGAGCTAATACTGATATATGCTGATATTGATATGAAAATGTCAAAGCTGCTCACACTTTTTTTTGGAAGTAGAAATTATTACAAGAGTTTTATAAATCAGCTAAAGTAGAAATTAAAGATAAATGGCCTGACTGATGTCTGATTCTGTGCCTCTTGCAGGATAACTGTGTCTTGGTTCCTAATGTTAACCAGAGAAACAGTGACCAAGATATCTTCGGAGATGCTTGTGACAACTGCCGTAATGTCCTGAATAATGACCAGAGGGACACAGATGGTGATGGGAAAGGAGATGCATGTGATGATGACATGGATGGAGATGGTTGGTGATTTTTCACTTTCAGATTCTCTGCTGTCATTCAGATTTTCCCAGAGTGTGCTGCGCATTAGGAGATTTCATGTCACCATTTGTAACAGAAAGTCTTTCTTCATTAAACTTGTGGTTTTAATCCTTTTAATTTAGTTAATACATATTTTAGCCTGCACTGGAAGCACCGTACACTGTAACAGAGAAACAAAGCCATGTTTCATGTAGAAGTTAAGATTATTGATCATTCAGCATTTCCTTAAAGGTACAAACGTTCCAGAGCATCCAGCTGCTGCCAGTCACTCGTACCCCAGAGCTACATAACATATTATTTTCATTGCTGTAGGAAGCTTGAAAGAAATGAAAAAATCACACCTCTTAAAATGTAATAAAAAAATGAAATGTCCTGTCCTGTAAGTTGTGATACAGAAACAGGATAGAATTAATTGTGTGACATTTAAGGGTGTGATGGGGTGGACAGCTGTGCTTTAGTGAGATGTTCCTAACTACTATTAAATGAGTGATGCACACATAAGAAAGATTTATTGTGCAGGCTGATAATTTCACTGCAGGATTAAGTAGTTGCTGAAATGGAATAGTGTCTTTACTGCTTTAATGTTTAATTGTCCAGTATGGACAAATATGGCAATTGTCTTTGACACACAATCCACTTTACTCTAGGTGTTAAGAACCTTTTGGATAATTGTCAGAGGATCCCCAATGAAGACCAGGAGGACACAGATAATGACGGTGTTGGTGATGCCTGTGACAGCTGCCCTACAATCAGCAACCCAAACCAGGTTAGCAGGCAGAAAGAAAAACTATTCCTGTTTAGGGACAGAAACTACCGAGGCCTAAAAAGGTGCAAGAGAATGAAGCAACCCATGCAGCCATAGTGTTTATATTTTAATAATAAAATGTATTTCCTGGATAATATAATATAGTATAGATCTAGGTATTCAGGAGAGTTTTACAGACCTGGTGACTCTTCTGATGTGAGAAAGGGGAGCCACCAGTTGTACTCTTACCATTTGGGATGTTGTTAGGACCTTTGCCCAGCATGTATCTACTACTCTCATGCTCTGAAATGGGCTCCAGTCCCACAGAGTTCAATGCCAGACTCCACACAGGGGTGTGATTTAATTACACTGGATATCTCTTTAATCAGGACAAAAATCCTGGTGTCCTTATTTATCAAAACTTTCAGTGCTCCTAAATGAGAAGTCATTGTAACTTCTAATGTGTTGGAATTCTGATTTCACCCCCTGTGACTAATGAAAAATGTTGGAGATGTATAGAGAAACATAGTACATTTTTAAAGATGCTTAATAAACAAACCTTGGCTAGAAATGAGGAATACTTGTTTTCATAGCAGAGGAATCTTGCTTGAACTCTTCAATTAAGTTAACTGTGTTTATTCACCGTCTTTTTTTTTTTTTTAATAAAATTGAATTTTTGGTTTGATGGATGATGCAAGAGAGAAAATAGATTCTGTTAAACAAATGTCTTTTCATGCCTTTATTTTAGTTGTATTTGATTTGGTTGTGTTTTGATTTAATCCTGCAAATAGATGCTCTTGACAGCTGATACTGGAACTTTCTCTGTTCCCTTTTGCAGTCGGATGTTGACAATGACCTGGTTGGAGATTCCTGTGATACCAATCAGGACAGGTATGCTGTGAGAGAGGCTAGTCCTGAGCTGAAGCATGTTGCTGATTCCTGGAGAGCTGTAATCCCTCAGGCTAGCCTGGATTTAACACCAGAGAGATGTTATTTCGAAAACAGTGTTAGGATTTATTAGCCTTGTTTGTTCACTTCCCTATGGTAATACACTTATGGAGCCTTCACCTGTATAGCCATTCTCACAGGCTTCCTCTGAGTTCCTATGGAAGTGGCATTCAAGCAGTTCTCTGGCTGTAAAACCCAGAGCAGTGCTCAGAGCTTCTTGGCAAGAAAAGAAAACATCTTTACTTTTTTTCTTTATTTTTCATTCTTTTATTTCTCTGCTTCCTGAGCAGAAATTTCACAGTTAAGGGCTCTGTGTTTTTCCTTAAGAACCTAGTGTTGCAGAAACAAAATTTTATAATCAAGTGTAAAACAAAGTGACGAGCAACCCCTTTGCTTTAGCACAGCAAGACTGGCAAGAATCCTCTGTCTATGGCTTTCATATGCCTTGGGCATTCACAGGAGCACATCCCGTGACAAACTGCATCACTTGTCTGGAAGCAGCTTCTGCATAACCAGCTTAAGGGATGGCAGGTTCTCCCATGTGCACCTCACTTACAGCAAGAGGCAAGGGAAATGATAAATCCTGTGCTGTCACAGCATTTCATCAGCCACAGACAGCTGCAGGGTTTCACCCCAGGGCCATTGGTGGTGCTGCTCTCTGGAAAGGGACCTGCAGGGAGCCCACTCCCATGTCTCTGCAGGTATCATTCCCAATCTTGGGCCTGTACTGCCAAGGCCATCAGCATTTTACTCTTAAGTTGATATGTCTTTGTTGTTTTTCCTGTTTTAAAAAAGGATTTCTTTCCCCCCATAAACTTCACCAATGTGTGTGAAGCATTTCCTGTGTGAAGCATGCTTAACCTTGCACTAGATACATATGTATGGTGCTTATTGCATTTTATCTCAATATTGTGCAAATATTAATTACTCTGACCTAAAATTAAAGCACGGAGAAGTATTTGGGAATATTCCTACCTATAAGCCTAGCATGACTTTAATTCGGCTGCAGGTCATTTCTGCTCCACCTGTGCTAATAATAAGCTACTGAGGGAAAACATGCCTGCTAATTCCTAGAAAGCAATTTGGTTTTGGTATGCGTAGAAAACACAGCACACTTCCAGCAGTTTTTTTTCAGGGATGCACTTAACAGTTGGGATGGAGAAGTTATGTAGCCACCCCATAACTTCTTGAACCCTCTTCTGTAGACTGTGTCCCTGTGCCTTGTGGCTCTTCACTGTAACCAGCTGATGCAGCCATGGCCTGGAAGGAGCTACAGACTTTCTCCTCTATTTCCTGCTGCATGTCCCCCCTGCAGGATGGCAATCACTCTGTTTGGAAAATATCTTCAAGACCATTGAGTCCAAGCACTAATGTAGTAGTGCCAAGTCCACCACAAAAAAACTTGCTATGCAGGAGGGTGAGAACAGTGCTATTTTTTAAGTAAGTCTGATTTTAGGTGCTCATGTAGAGTCTCTCAGAAAGTTTCATTCACACTCACACCTGCATGTTCATGAGCACCAAGACACATGTGCACATAAGACAAGGGACACAAGGTGTCCAGCTCTTGCTGTCTCCTGAATACCTCTTGATTGGTGACACTGCACTTGTTGGATGTGCCTTACATCCAGCACTTTAGGAGTGGATGCTGATTGGGGTCTTGGGCTCCAGTATGTTTCCCACACCATGTAAGGCTTATTTGTCTCTTCCCTGAGTATTTTTTAGCTCCTGGCTTGGTCTTTTCTTTCCTGCCACCTTATCTGAGTGTCTTTGTTCCTGCTCTCCTTGCAGTTCAGCCACTTGAGCACCAACAGGTTGTGTTGCCCACTGGTCTGCTTCCAGCTCCAGAGCTGCCACTGGTGTGTTTCCCCTTCAGCTGTCGATGCTGTTCCCTGTGCAGAGGCAGGAGCTGATACTGGCATACCATTTCTTTTTTGTTTCTGTGCTTGCAGTGATGGTGATGGGCACCAGGACAGCACAGACAATTGCCCTACAGTTATTAACAGCTCCCAGCTGGACACAGATAAGGACGGGCTGGGTGATGAGTGTGATGATGATGATGATAATGATGGCATTCCTGACCTTTTGTCCCCGGGCCCTGACAACTGCAGGCTGGTCCCCAACCCAGGGCAGGAAGATGATAATGGTAAGATGGGCCTTACAGAGGTATTTTGATTCTCAGGCACCACATTCAGCTCCAGAGTGTGTGGACCAGGATGCAACACTGTCATTACCAATGCATTACACATTCAGCTCCAGAGTGTGTGGACCAGGATGCAACACTGTCATTACCAATGCATTACACATTCAGCTCCAGAGTGTGTGGACCAGGATGCAACACTGTCATTACCAATGCATTACACATTCAGCTCCAGAGTGTGTGGACCAGGATGCAACACTGTCATTACCAATGCATTACACATTCAGCTCCAGAGTGTGTGGACCAGGATGCAACACTGTCATTACCAATGCATACACTCAGGAATGCATATCCCAGGAACAACAGCAGCACTCAGGGACCCCAGCCAAAACAGATGCACTTTCTCAGGCACTACAGCCAGCAGGGCTGATGCACTGCCTGCTTCTTGGACACACTAATCCCATGGCTGGGGCAGATGTGACTACTTGCTGCACCATAAATCTCCTTTCACTTCTCTGATGCGTTCAGGTGACGGAGTTGGCGATGTCTGTGAGTCTGATTTTGACCAGGATACAGTGATTGATCGGATTGATGTGTGCCCTGAGAATGCAGAGATCACCTTGACAGACTTCAGGGCCTATCAGACAGTGGTGTTGGACCCAGAGGGGGATGCACAGATTGATCCCAACTGGGTGGTTCTGAACCAGGTAAAAATACACTTGGTCTTTCTTACCTGTTTGATAAAGATTATTTGTAACCACAGTGAAATTATCTCTGTAATTGATGGACCTCTGGTAGACATGAGAAGTGGAAGATGTTGGTCAGTATACTATTTTCAGGAGTAATAATGAAGGAATTTTCCTTTAAATAGCTTTCAAGTATCAAAATCGATGCTCCTAATACTCTAAAACAGCTGCATGCTGGCCAACTTATTCTGTTTCCAGAAGGCAGACATGTGTTACCCTGTTGAAATATTTCTGTAGCACACAAGTTTCACTAATCCTTCCCATAATTTAGAAGTCTGACATGTTAAATAACAGAGCATTTAATAGAATCATAGAATGGTTTGGGTTGGAAGAGACCTCAAAGCTCATCTCATTCCAAGACCAATCTGCAATGAGCAGGGACATGCATCACTGGATCTGGTTTCTGAGAGCTCCAGCCCACCTTGCATGCTTCCAGGTTTGGGGCATCTCTGGGCAATTGTTCCAGTGCCTCACAACCCTCACAGTAAAAATTTTTCCCTCATACGTAGTCTATCTACTTGCTCCTACTTTGCATCCATTGCCCCTTGTCCTCTCACAGCATGCTCTTGGTAAAAAGTCCCTCTCCATCTTTCTGGTAGGTTCCCTTCAAGTACTGGAAGGCCACAATTAGGTTACCCCAAAGCCTTCTCTTTTCCAGGCTGAAAAAGCCCAGTTCTCTCAGCCCATCTTCATAGCAGAGGTGCTCCATCCCTCTGATGGTATTTGTGGCCTCCTCTGGACTTGCTCCAACAGATCTGTGTCCTCCCCGTGCTGGTACCCCAGAGCTGGATGCAGCATACCAGTACTCCTAGATGGAGTCCAGTAACTTATTTACACTTATTAACAAATTTTAGCCTTCAGGAAGCTAATCTGTTATGAGTCACAGGGAACATGAAGTTTTTTCCCATTGCAAAAGTCTCTGCCCAAGGCAGCTGAGATGTGTACATCTTCCTTAACCCAGTCCTGGCAGTCAGTTTAATCCTGAACTCTGTGATCCAGTTGTATGAGCTAAGCCTAGGAAAAGCTGTCTTCCTCCCACAGCCCTCTTCCCCTGCACCCCAGTTTTGGCCAGATTCAGATTTCCAGAAGATTGTGCTAGGGAAAGAAAGTATCAAAATACCAAAAATTAGTATGACTAATTCTGCACTAGGAAAATGGACAAATTGTTCCTGACTCCGGCTATACAAGCAGCTGAAACATTACTATTTGATTATAGTTCTCACTGATTTAAGTTCAAAGCTACAAGCCTCACAGATCTGTTGTGAGCAAACAGAAGAGAGGGATGAAGGAGGTGCTAGAGAGATACCAGAAAAGGCTTAGCCAATCCAGCTTGCCACACATGCTTAACCATCCTGAATTTACCCTTACAGGGGATGGAAATTGTGCAGACTATGAACAGTGATCCTGGCCTTGCTGTTGGTATGTAGCCTCTTCTGAATTCAAGTTTTACAGCAGAAAATGCACAGAATATGAACATGTGTTCTGCATAATTGTTTTTAACTTGTGTGTACCCTTAGGTTACACGGCCTTTAACGGCGTTGACTTTGAGGGCACCTTCCATGTGAACACAGTGACAGATGACGACTATGCTGGCTTTATTTTTGGTTATCAAGACAGCTCTAGCTTTTATGTAGTAATGTGGAAACAGACGGAACAGACGTACTGGCAAGCGACTCCGTTCCGAGCTGTTGCAGAGCCCGGCATTCAGCTAAAGGTACTGGTGGTGGCTCCTAGCTAAGGGCACAGTGCTCACTGCAGCCTGGCTATGCCACCCTGCCATCTGCTGGCCATGGGCTAGGCCATCATGCCATGCGTAAGCCAAGGCGTTGCACTGCAGCTGTGCTGCCCAAGTGCTGTTGTCTGCTGGCAACTGCTGTTAAAATGGTTAAATCAGGCAGCTGCCACACAGCCCTTTTAATAGCACTGTTTTTAAGGACCTTAATCTTGCCTTTCTGATCAGCTGGAGCATTTAGTCTCTGCAGCGATTGTGCTCTGACGCTGACGGATCAGATTGTCTCCTTTTCCTTTGTCAGGTACCCAGGTGGTCCCTTTGTCCATGTAGGCAGTGGCTGCAGCTGTAAACAGAAGTTAGGGGCCTGTTAGCAGCAGAGAGGATGCTTCTGCGGACCTGCCCCTCACCAAAAAAAAAATCTTGGCTCCTGAAAGTGACTTTTCTCTGTGGTCAGAGTTGGAAAATTGTATTTTTGCAGGCTGTGAAATCCAAGACAGGTCCTGGCGAGCACCTCCGCAACTCCCTCTGGCACACAGGGGACACCAATGATCAGGTCAGGCTGCTGTGGAAGGACCCCCGAAATGTGGGGTGGAAAGACAAAGTCTCCTATCGCTGGTTCTTGCAGCACAGACCTCAGATTGGTTATATCAGGTAAGAGAGGAAAGGATAGGTGAGTACAGATACATGTCTGCCTAAGCTGTAAGTAATTTCTCAACACCTGACCTGAGAATTTGTATTATGTCTGGGCTTTGTACTGATGAAGCCTTATAGCAAATTAGACTTTTGGAATTCAGCCTGCAGCTCTTTTCCTAGACAATTCCAAGTTAAACCTTTCTGTATGGACCATCTGTCTCTTTTAACTGTATCTTACCCTGATGAGCTCTTTTCTGGGTTTAATACCTTGTTTTCCAAGGCCACTGATCTGAAAAGCAATATATTTCAAATTTTCTTAATTTTGGTATTTTAGAGTATTTTTGTTGGAATTGGGATAGTTAATTTATGTATTCCAGGGTAACAGAATAACAGTTGTCCACTTAGAAGTTGTGATTCTAACTAACAAGTAATTATCCTCATGGGATAGATCTGACATTACTCAGCATACAGTCAGAAAGTTTGTCAAAGCTTTGTTGTACAATGCATGTTGTATATTCTTATTGGGGGGCGCGGGGGGGAGGGTTGGGGAAAAAAATAGTTAATAATGTAAAAAAATCACCATTCAGGATGAAACATTTTACTCTGCAACATCCAGCAGAGAAATCAGCAAGAATTATACTTGTAAATCAAGGCTGATGTTAAAATGCAAAAAGTAACTGCCCTGGCATAATCAGCTCAGGTCTTTCAACCTTCTAAAAGAGCAGAAATATGGGTAAGTCAGTTTTTCTTCAAGAAAATCACCACCCTGCAGTTGAGATGCAGTAACTTGATGGTGTGATAATCCCACTTTTCTAGTTCAGAGCATCATCTTCAGTGGTAATTGGAGTGAGCATGATTGACTTTTACACTAAGATGGATTAAGAACATTTATACTGTCAATTATTGTGCCCCAACCACAGGGCAGTAGCGAATAGATCTTGGGTGGCAACTTACATTTAGACCAGGAAGTTAGTGAAGCTGCTGCATGAGCAAGCATCTGCTATGGCTGCAGTCTCTCCAACCAGCCTAAGTAATGCTCCCTGTAACTGGAAAAGGTAGCAAAGTCTGTGTCACGGAATCCTTTAAAACTGAAGGCAGCCAGGCCTAAAGCAAGCCTCTGTCAGCTCCCTGTCCACTCTTGCTGCACTCTGGTTAGGCCAGATGCCACAGACCACTGTGTGTCTAGCAAAGGTTTTCCAGGGCTTCATGGAAGCCTAGGAAAAAGTCACTTCAGCCAGCCTCTCCCATGGAAATTTGCAAGACAACAAATTCTGTTCATTTTACAGATACTTTTGAACTGCCTCAGCAAATCAGTAAATAAAATCAGAAACTTATCAGGATTTGGGCTTTTTTCCTTATTTTATGAAAACACACGGGAACTTTCATTCATTTCACCATTTGGTCTTTTCTTTTGTGCAGAAATGTATCAGCAGTATCCTCATCCACAACAGGGCCCTCCAGGCTCATCCTCCTCTAGGTCATTTACCCTGTATCCCATAGGCTGAGGACTTGATGTGGGCAGTGCTGCAACAAACAGCTCAGCTGGCTCCAGTGTGGTCCTGCTCAAGCCCTCAGTACAGAGCACAGGCTGGGAAGCTGGTGGGGGGCAGCTTTCACAGGGCTATTTGGGAATTTGCTGATGGGTTTTCTAACAAGAAGGTGTTTGATCAGCAAAATGGTTCCTGGAGTTAATAATATTCACATTTTTAAAGAAATCTCACAAACAAGTTTAAAATCCCAGTGGTTTGTTTGAAACTTTTCCTATTACAAAGAAAAAAATTAAGCTTCAAACTTAAAACTGTGCAAGACAATATCCATCTAGCCTTCTTCAACTGATCTAGTCTGGTTCTCCTATCACTATTGACTGTGGAAAATTTCAAGAGCTAAAGCACTCAGCTGGACTGACTACAGGAAAGAAAACATTCCAAAGCTCTTTCGGGATATGTAGAAACCCTTCAAAAAACCCTCCCTTGTCTGGCTCTTGCCAGCATGCAGCATTGCTCCAGTTCCCAGCCTACACAGGAGCTACTTTGGCTGCTTTTTCTCCCCTGGGCTAGATGGGAGGGATAGCATGTCCAAGAATAGAGTCTCCGTGGATAACATTACTTTCAGGAATGTCGCAGCCTTAAAAAATACCTAACAAAGCTTCTGTTTGCTTTCATTAAGGGCAAGATTTTATGAAGGCTCTGACCTAGTGGCAGACTCTGGTGTAACTATAGACACCACGATGCGTGGAGGACGGCTTGGAGTTTTCTGCTTCTCTCAGGAAAACATTATTTGGTCCAACCTGAAATATCGCTGCAATGGTAATGTTGCTCTTAGGCCATTTTAGCTAACAACTAGCAAGTGACAGTGAAGAACCAGTAGTAAGGCTGTCAGGTTAAGCCATTTAGCATTCTTTCCTTTGTCCTTCTTTTACAAGTTATTCCTGACACCAGCAGCACACTGCAGCCCAGACAGACAGGAACTAACACCTCACAGCTGCTCCTCCCAGAGCAATCACTCTGCTAGGGAGAATGTGCCATCTGAGGGGCATAGCTGTCATCAGAGAATTACAAATGTTATGTAAAACTGACTAAGAGCTGTACACACACAATAAATACACTGACACCATCGTGTATGCAGCTGCCTTGAGCTTTGAATACAAGGTGAAAGGCACCTGGAGAACCAGTGAGCTCTGGCATCAGGCATCACTGTCACTTGTGTACTTGCTGGCTGGCCCTGTGTGTGGGGGGACAAGATCATAAGATGTTTTTCCTCCCATGTAGGAGTGCTCTTGCTTTTGTGGAAGCATGCTGGCTCACTTCTCTTGGGGCAAGAGCCTTTTAGCTTAGCTCTGATCATCCACTATATAAAATAACTCAAACTTTCATCGCTCACACAGAAGCTGATAATTTCAGGGTATTTCTGTCCCAGCAGCAGTTCAGGTAACTTGAACTGGGGTTGAAGGGGCCACCCCTCCTCCTCTCAGCATCCTTTGGAAAATAATCTACCAACCAAGCTGGAATAGTTTCCTTGTCTGCTTTCTCTGGATCCAAGAAGCCCAGCCCAGGACTGCAGGGGACATGGACATTCTGTGGCATGTTATGCTGATAGACTCTGCTACTTGGACACTTAGTACAGTTAGGCTGGCTCTTGGAGGTCCCAGTTAAACAGGGAACTTCTAGACAGTAGTGCTTACAGATAAAAATTACTTGGTAAGTATTTTCAACTGTATTGTAGTTTCCCAGAAAGCAAGTAGCAAAGCTGCCACTGAGTCACACTTACATGGCAGTGAGCAGGCAAGTGGAATTGCTGCAGGAGCTACATAAAGTCAATTAAACCCACTTAAAAGGACTCTGAAGTCCTACAGTATCTCTGTTTTCATATCAGAGAAGTTCCTACATTATGCAGAAAAGGCTTGAAAGGAATTCCAAGCCATTCAAAAGTGTTCAACAAAAAGCAAAAGACTTACACCTTTTCCTACATACTGTGTTTATACACATCCTTTTTTTGAGTTTAAAGCTACCTCTACTGCATCAGGGTGGAAATAATCAGAGTGAAGTTGAGGTCATGCAGTTGAGCTTTGTTGCTGTGGCTCCATTGCTGGCTGCAGCTTTAACTCTGGTTGCTCTATTGATCTCCAGATAAAATGTTTTGGGATCTGGCAATGGCAGACTGCAAATAACACTTCAAACAGAACTGTAGCTGCTCTTATGACATCGATCCATGTCCAGCTCCCTTGTTCAAGTCTCAAGTCTTCATGCCAGTTGCTATTGGTCCTGGAGTTAATGCTTTTTGTCCCTTCTTGTGGCCTGGGAAACCATCACAGGGAATTTGAATTAGGATACATGAGAAATAGAGATGCTGACACTACAAATGTGTCTGGCATGAAGAGCAAGACAAGCACTTCTCTTACCTTTCTGGTCAGTGTTTATTGATAAAAATTTAAGGGTGCTAGCCACAGTCTCCAGAGATACATACTTTGAAGAGTGATAGTACTCCTTAGTGGGCTGGCACTGTAGCATTCACTGTCTTGTTAGCCTCCTTGTGTTTTTCAATGTTACACAGCTAAAACTGAAAACATTCCCTGATCATTCTTCATGTGTAAAAAAAGAGAGAAGCATGTTACCTAAAAACATAGTAGGTGGGTAATTTAAGTGCTCCTTAATTTTGTCAGAAGAGACTGAACTTCTGCATATTTTCCTGTTTTCAGACACCATCCCAGAAGACTTTCAAGAATTTCAAGCGCAGCAGTTTGGTGTTGGGGATATTTAAAAAGTAAAAGCAAACTAACATTGCTATTGCAAACAGTAAAACAATATATTTTAAATCCTTATATGATTTTTGTTGTCAGAGTGCACACCGCAGCTTTGTTCTCATTGATGTGACTATGTCAGACTTTTTTTTGTAAAAAAGTAAAAATAAAAAGGAGACAAAATATACTTGGGCCTCACTTCTTTTCAAATTCGCCCTAAAATCTAGAGAGCAGCATGCAAACGGAGAGACAACTTGCTTAAAACATGTTCAAGAAAAGTTTGAATCTGTTGCCTTTTTTGATTCAGTATTGAACAGGGTGGGGAAGAAAGTGAAATTTTCTCTACCTTGAATGTGCTATAAACAACAGGTTACATCTGGTAATGCAGTGGTTTGGAGCTGTTTGGCCGAGCCAAGTAGTACCTTTCCAGTCCTCCTAGGAATAGGGTTGTATCTCCCTTTAGACATTTTAAGGCCTTTGGAGACTGTTACCTTTGGCACATCTCCTCTTAAGCAAGGTATTAGACCTCCCACTCCCAAAAATTTCAAGTAACACTCACATCCTGGAAAAGCAAAAAAGCTGACAGCAGAGCACTTTAGTCACACCTTACAACTTGCATGTGACTAAAAAAAAACCAACAAAAAGAGATAATAAATGCAGAATCACCTAGATAAAACAATCCTAATTTTCACATACACAGAGCCAAACTTTGACCTGTCACCAGAGCCAAGCTCACGAGGCAGGTACTAGGCAATATTAGGCAAGGCAGTCACCAAACTAAAACCCCAAAACATTGCATTAAGCATTAGTAACCATTGGGAAATGACTAAAAACAGAAAGCAAAAAAAAAAAAAACCTGTATCACAATACACTCTCTAATTTGAAGTGCAGAAAGGTGTTCATACAGTGTGCATTTTTCCTACTTTTTTTTCAAAACAGAGCTAGGAAGGGAGGGATGACAAGTTCCAAATACTGTTGAATAGATAGGATAGTTACTTTAAAAATAACTTTATAATTTTAAAACAATTGTAGTATAATGACTTTAAAAAGGACAGTCGGAAACGGCACTTCAGGAAGTGGGGAGGGGAAAGGAAAGAGGGGAAAGGAAGAAAGACAAAGGGAAGGAATACAGTGAGAGTTTTAAAATCAGAGGTAACCTTGGGAAAATTAACAGTCCTAGCTCTTTCCCAGCACAAGGATACAAGGGGAATGTTGAGTTAAATTGTCAGGTGAGAGCATCAAACAACAAAAACACATTTCTTGTTCTCAGTACAATAAAAATACCCTTAAGGATATTACAAGCTATCAGAGGCCTTGACTACTGGCAGAACTTTCCCATGGGCTCCTCCTCATGCCAAGGGTTCTGGAAGCAGGGTGGCCCTAGGAGCTGTCCCACAAGGATCCCAGAGTCCCACTACAAAAAGCATGATGCCAAAGCTTTCCTTTGGTTCAGTGCTTCATGATGGAAGGTCCTCCAGTTTCAGTCCTCCTTTTCCCTTGGCATCACTAAACCCAACCACTCACCAGATGTCTGAGGACTGAAAGACTATTTACTTGGGAGCAACACAGAGGGCATTTTCAAATTATGCTTAATAGATGACAAAAAATGTGTTTTTCTAGCTGAACTTGCGCTGTAACTGCAGTACTGTTGATTTATGAAGGGGAACACACATTGTAAAACAAATGTACATCTTCCTTATCATACATTTGCATTTCACCAGAAACAGCCCCTTCTCCAGGCAGAAATCCTCTCTGAAAGGTGTGGGCTCAGCCTGGGCAGAAAGCAGTCACTACACTCACCCATAGCACCACTGCAGAACACAGGGGGCCTACAGCGCTCACATTTTGCATAAGTGGTCTCCTCACAGTGGATGCAACAGGCGTGGCCCTGACCTGTCTGCAGCATGGGCAGCACACACCAGCTCCATCAGAAAACATGACTGCGCTTGGCCTTCAAGCCCTTGCCAGCTCCAAAGCTCTGCTCAGCCCCCATCTCTCCAGCTACAGTGTCTGGGAGGGAGCGGCCTGGCCCTTTGCCTTGTCAGCTAGCTTGCCACCGTGGAGGTTGCCTGTTTCCAGGCTCTCTTCCAGTCCATGACCACTGGAGGCTGGAAGGTGAGATACAGGCTCTGGCTCTCATGCTGTTGCCAAAGGTAACTGTGAAGCTGTGAGCCTCTGATCCCCCTGACAGAAAACCTCCTGGCTTGCAGTGCTGACAGCCACAGATAAAAGTTACAAGTCAGACAGCCAGAACTTTCATTTCAGAAGGTGCTGTTGGGACCCTGTGATGGGAGGCTGCAGCTTACTGTGTCTATTTGTAACAACAACTGCTGGGCAGCCTATAAGCTCAAGAGTGAAGCCAGCTGTAGCAAACATTTGTCTCAAGATCACAGTCTGGGCTTGGGAAACCAAGCCTCTTACATTCTCATCAGAGATTGGGCAGTCCCTGTTTAAAAGTGTTTAAACAAGCTTCTCTAGCACCACAACCCCTTTCTGGGCTATTGTGCAACGCAGACATAGCTCCACATGTGGCCTCTGGCAAGTGAAGATGCTGCAATCCCACATCTTTAAAACTGAACATGTAGCTCGCTCTTGACCCCACAGCCTGCACAGCAGGGCTGCACTCAGCTGGAGCAGCAGCTGTAACCACTTTGGAGTTCAGTCCTGCAGCTTTTGCACCAGGATCCATCCTCTCAACAAAGGTTAACTCTTTCCTGTGTGCTGCAAACACCATGGCAAACACACTTCAAGTGCTTCTGTTTCCTGAAGACCGTCTGGTTGGAATCGTGAGGAGGGAATATCCTGCCAGGATGCTGCAGCGTTGGGTGACGGCAGCAGTGGCAGACTGGCAGCAGGCTAGGGAGCACAGGCACTTGACTGTTTCAGTCCTTGGGCACCACTCAGAAACCTGTGTCTGCTTTGCTCCTAGGTGCAAACACACACCCTCCCAGCTCCATGCACCAGAGCACCAGGAGCTGCACAGGGAATAGCTGCCACCATTGGAAGCTTGGTCAGCAGTTTCTCAGTGTCCTGGTCAGCTCTCCAGCATGAGTGCCACCAGTACCAGGAGGCAGCCTGCAGCTGGCACATGCTGAAACAGGACATGGATGGTGAGAGGGGAGGAACCAGCACCCATGAAGACAAAGCACTTTCCCTAGCGTGGAACTCAGCATGTCAAATTCAACAGCTGCCCACCCCATCATCTGGGCAAGTAGGAGAAAAAAAAGAAAAAAAATCAGAGATCTGCATCTCAAACAGCTGCACAGTGCTTCAGTGCTCCATCAGCCTTGAAGATACTTTGTTTGCACTGCTAGGGTACCTCACCTGTCTCAGGGAGCTGGATTGTACAGAACAGATGTCACAGACAAACCTGTGCAATCTGCCATGATCCGGTATCACACACCAGAGAAATACAAAAACAACATGGACATTGAAGGCCTCTAATATTCCACAGAGCAGCATTCTTTTGTTGAACAACATTGAAATATAGTGGAAAAAAAGATCAACCAATTTACTCTTACTGGCTCAGTAACTGCATAGCTTATATATTTAGATTATTTTTTAAGTTTCTTCCAGAATGAACTGACTTTGAAAATTTAATGTATCACAACAATTAATTTCAAATGTAAGAAAAATTTTATTGGTCCATTAAACATTAAATCTAAAGCAATACATTCACTCAGTATACAAAAGGAAGTGTCCATAAAAACCATTAACATGCTAAAAAGGCAAAGCTGTTGACTATTTTACAAGTAAGACCTTACAATTCTGAAATCTTTACCAATCCTTAAAGGTCCAACTCTTACAGTTACTAAAGACCACAACAATTGCAAAGAAGTTAAATAAACTAGCTAACTTCCACTTCACTGAGCTACAGCTTAATAAAATAAAACCACACATGTACACCAAAAAGTTCCCTTGAGATATAAAGAACCTCGAAAAAGACTAATTAAAATCCCCTCACCATTAAGAAAACGTGTTTATATTTTGACTACTTTGCATCCAGTTTTCAAACATGGCATATATGAGACTGAACACCATGCATCAGTGTTGAACAAAAAGCAGACACTGAACCCCTATGTTGCTAGTAAATCTTTTCTTAGCTTGTATATTACAAGTAGAATGATTTTATCTGGAAGTTAATCCTCCGCACTTTAAGCTTGCATGGATGTCCAAAGGACATCTAAGCACCTGGACTTGCATTGTAAGAGGAAAACTAAAGCTATGTATGTCCAGTGGTCCATTACTTCCCCTTAGTTTTGCAAAATTCTTGGCTTCGCACTTTCTTCTTGGCTTCACGCTGAGGCTTCTTTGGCAAAAGCATGGCTGCAGTGCTGCACCCTGCAGCTCTGGTGAGCAAAAGCCCTGGAACCTTTAAGCTGCTGGAGTGGTTTCAAAGCTGATGAATGTGGCTCTGAGCAAGTCTGTGAAAATGTCTGTACACTACGCACTGGGAACTATCAGGGACTGGCAGGCAGCAGGGAAGCCAACGTGGCTTATATCTGAAATAAGTTCTAACTTTTTAAAAACAACATAATTGAACAGGTGTGGAAAGAATCAAATCCAGATTAGATTAAAACCCCTGAACAAACAGGATTTAAGGCCTACTTGAAAACCTACAAAATTTCCTTGGGCATTAGAAAGCACTCATCACGCCAGTCTCTCAAAGTTGCTCCTTCAAACTCTGTACAGTTTGTCTGCATCCCCATCCTGGGGCACTTGGGCACTCTGCCATGAGGATATAGAAAAGCCAGAGACATACCAGTTCTCAAGCTACGTATCCTGTTCTGAGTAAAAAAAGCTAAAGCTTTCTAAACACTTGACCCCTGGCATTCACATGTACAGTCATGTGAAACTGTGAATTTTAATTACTGTTTACAAAACTGAAAACACAAGTAAAATGTCATGGTGCTCATTATGTGTTTACCTCCCACAAGAACTCGTAGGCCACTTTGGAAAACAAAGAAGCAGTTTTCACAGAGGAAAGCTGATCCATGTAATAAACTATGATCCTTGACTCTGCTTCAATGCTGCAGGTTGGCCTGCTGTGACAAGGAAAATCAGTAAGACTTGGCAAAGAGGTCTTTGCTAGTTTCTAGCACCAGAGATATACCATTTGACAGGCAGCAGGTTGTCTGGGAATGAAGGAGGTTTACACTGCCTTTAAAAAACAAATCCAAAGAGAAAAAGGCAAGTAAAATGAAGAGGTACAGCCTCCAAGCAGAAGACATTGCTTCTAAAGCCCAGAAGGAAAATGAGAGCAAAATTTTAGCTGTGGATAATCTCAACTCATGTAGCTGCAAGTGTACGGTCTTGTGGTATTTTGCTTCATCAACTTAGGACAAAAGCCTAGCAGTTTATAAAATCTTTACAACTAAGTTTAAAAACAGTCAATAATTACTTTGTTGCTGATCTGTTCAGAGATGCCCAGGATACTGTGGGCTGCTAGCCAAAGTTCAAGCAGCACTATCTTAAGTACCCAAATTTTCCTCATGCCATCATTCAAAGCCAAAGAACTGTTAAAAACCAGCGTTTTCACAAGTGCAATGGTTGTTTCATTAATCGCAATGTTCTAGCCCAGATACAGCTGCAGCAGTAGCTAACAAAGCAATTACACATGCATAATTTATACTCTCAAAGCGCTTACAGATTTGTAAAAAGGTGCTAAAACACAAAATAAATAAATAAATAGACATGCAGTGTTTATGATTCCGCAAGGGGACGAACCCTCTCTCTGGGCTATACATACATGAGCAACACTGAATTCTGCATTTCAGAGGAAAGCAGCCCAACCCAGCTGGGATTTACCACACTAGCTGGACACGTACAAGCTGTGGGAACCTCATGGAAATGCTCGAAGGAGAAAGCTGAGAGTATCACAAACATGCAATACCTTTGATGTGCGATTGCAGTGGAGCTCCTTACTTGGCATCCAGCTGCAAGGGCTGCCCGCACACTTTGAGGAACTACGTGGCCAACAGCAAACGAGCATATCCATCTGCTTTCCACACATCCCTAGTAAAGTTTTTATCATCTCATTTGTAAGTCCAGTTACTTGGATTCAGACATTTGCTCTCTGAGTCTGTCCCACTTATTTTACTCCAAACAAGAACCAATCATGACTGTGGCTCTTGGTTGCCTTCACGAGGAAAAGTAAAATTGTTCCAGTCTCAGATGACAGTGCAGCAGTGAAGTCCCAAATAATCTTTATGACGGCAAATTTGACAAAATAGAAAAGAAGCCAATAAAATTGTTTCATCTTCCCAGAGGAGTTCTGCCAACACTGTCTGTTCCTCCAAGAGTCTATTAAACATGGCATTAGTTCAAATTTAAATAGAGGAAATTTAGTATAGGACATGTTCTCTGGTCTTGCTGTCTTTGTAAGCTTCCTCACTTCACACAGCCCAAAACCACTAGGAGCCAGAACTGCTGCACTGCTTACATCTGGGAACAAATTCAATGAACAAACACGGCAGGATAGATACTGAGGCCGTGAACTGCCTCAGCAGACAGTCACCTGCACTTTCAGGTGTGGGGAGAGGAAGTTAACTGTTTACAGCTTAAATGTAAAACTAATCATTTATTTACAAAAGCATCAGGCTACTTGTGAGTTTTCCCACTTAACTTTCCACTGCACAGTAATACCTGAAGCAGTCTTATCCCCAAAGATTTGTCAAGCACAGATTGTTTGGTCTTCCACGTGCACTCCGGGTCTGATTGTGCCTTGTACACGCTGGTGTAACATACAAGGCAGCATCACCCAGTCATAGGCTCAGTCCAGGTTTTCCAGTTCTAGTGCCACCTGAATTAATAGTTATCACAGCAGTAGGTATGAAGGCACTTCTTGAAGGTTTTTTCGAAGCCTATTTGCATGAACTGTTTAGAATCTATGGGCTGGGAATTTGATTCCTTGACCCGAGCCGAGGATTTTATTATGTAGTTGCACATGGAAGTTCACAGTACAGATTTTACAGCAAACACTAAGGCTGTAACATTTGCCTGGCCAGCAGGAAGCCTTGTCTTGGTGAGGAATTAAGAGTCTTTGCACACCCAAGTGCTACCAGTTACTGATTTCTCAGAAAGGCCTGGAAGTCCACAGCTGGATCTGGGGCACCATGGACACACAGGCCCTCGACGTTATTTATTTTTGGGGGTTTTCCCCCCAAACATTTGCTCAAAGTAGACAAACTGTGTAAACAGGCACTGCCCTATTCCCACTCTGTGTATGCCTGCAGGATCTACAGGCTTAAGGCCCTGTAGGGTAGTAGGGAAGGATGAAAGAGCAGCTCAGTGAGGTGAGTGCTGTGTAAGAAAAATGGACTCATGCCTCACTGTGGACTTTTCTCTCCACAGCCTTGTTTCCTCCTATTATTAAGGAAATAGGTGCAAAACCTATTTCCTTAAACACAAACTGTAACAAAAACAGCACAAGGAGGTGCAGAAAGCCCTGATGAAAATACTAGATAAAATAAGTGTTTCTGTAAACAAGAACATCTGAGGGCCAAGATCGGTATTAAGATCATCCACATTTGTGACTGGGATGCCTGCTATGAGAGTTAGACAACAGGAACCTTTCCCTGCCTTATAACTTGACATAGTGTGTACCTTCCTTCATAAAGCTCCTTTCCCTGATTGTTCAGTTACAAAAAACATGGCTAATTTAGGGGAAAAAACCAAAACAAACAAACACAAAAAACCCCAAAGAAATAAACAAACAAAAAAAACCCAACCAAACTTGGCTTCTCATAGTACAATATATATGGCACTAGAAGGCAAACCTAGCACGCCTCTTAGGATCATGCAAGGCATGATCCTGGACTATTTCAGTTGTAACACACAATTACAGCACTGGACCAAAACTGTTTGTCAGAATTGCTGCTGAGAGTTTGGTAGGACAACTGTTAGTCATCATTGCACAACCCACAAGCTCTTGTCTTAGAGATTGAACAGATAAATGTTTCCAGATTGAAAAAGCATTAATAAAGGCCTTTTTCAGCTGCAGAAGTATCTCTGTAGCAAGACTCTAAATGCAGGCAGAAATGTTCTGACAGGTCCCCACGCTAGCAGAGCTCTTGGCAGGATGAGAACCTCCCAGCAGATGCAAATGGAAAGAGAAAAACCTGCCTCACTCTCCAGAGCTATTTACTGCTTTTCTAACTCATGTCAAAGCCCAGCTTCAACTGCTATTTTTAACTCTTGCTGCAAACAAGAACACCAAGGCAGTCACTGCTGGACAGACTCCTCCTTCCCTCAGATCTCAGGACATGTATTTTGAGGCTCTAACCACTGGGATAGGTGGCATAAGTAGACAGGACTGCAGACCTGATTTTGTTTCAGGCAAGAGTGCACAGGGTGGGGAAGATCATATCCCTAGAAAGCTTCAAACAGCACAGAAGCCCTGGGATACCCTAACAACAACTCGGCTAAAAATGGTAATGAAAACAAGACCAGAATCAAGATCCAGTATCTTAAGATTACTCACCAGGTGGGCATTAGCCATTAATTATTACAACAGAACAACTAAGGCATGCAAATCTTTTGGCCAACGCATTGGCATCCATTCATGTTGTGCTTTTCTTTGATTTGCATAAAGCAGTGGATGAAGATTTAAGGCTCAATCATATTTAAAAAAAAAAAAGAGAGCTGCTGAACTGGTTGATATTTTACACTGTACATGTGTGTGAATATACATGTCGAGCAACAGAAGACAAAAACCACCAGGACTAGCTCAAGTCATAAATTCATCCCACCAGAATGCAGATAAATATGGGGGAATCAATCTTTTTCAGCATTCAGGGCATCTGAGCTGTTGTTTTACCACCAAATCATCTGTTTAAATTAATTTTAAAAATGTGACAAGGTACTGCTTAATATTGTCAAGTTATTTGTACTAAGGCAGCTGTTTGTTATATTTGTGTCTTCTGGTTTTGCTTTTCTGACTGCTTGCTCCAGTGTTTGGAATAGGAGTTCTACAAGAGAATTTCTGTCTCCATTAATACATCGGTTGGCTAAGTCCCATCCCAGCAGCAAAACTAATATTAACAGAGGAGTATAAAAACATAGCAGTTAGAAAAAACACTTTCCAACCAACACACAAGCAGAAAAGATGATGACACACTATAGTCCTTTTCTGACCATCAATGCATCTAAAATATTATAAAACTAGTCATGGAAACAGAACTGAAGATCTGAGCAACCTGCTTTTAAATTTAACAGCAATGGGCAGTGCTCCCTTAACTATCATTTTCTCAACAGCAAACAATGTGAATAAAGAATGTACCTTATCTTAAATCCCCATGCAGTACACTCAACTTTTGAGTGACCTGGCAAAGCAAAACTGGACAAAATTCAGTTTGAGAATTTGTGTGTAAAACTGCCCTTCAGTTATTAACTGGGCTAAATATGAATTGCATAAAATACCCAAGTGCCTTTAAAGTAATAATAGAATAAATACTTTACTATCATTGGTACATTCCTTTCTCAATCTAGGTATAAAATAACTTAAATATATTTAATACTTAGATAAACAAATTTTAGTAGATGCTTTGGCAGTCAAATTTTATATATTCTCTTTTTTCTACAGAAGTATTTAGATAGGTTTTCAGAAAAAAATATCTGGATACTACTTACAAGAATTATATGTTGTACAAAACAGCAGTCCAAAACATCACTGCAAACTGTAAAAGAAACAGTTAATGAAAGAGTATAAAAAGGAATGAATGCATATTTTGGAAGAGACCAAACATTCCTGGGAAGTAAGAAGATACCATCTGCACCGTGAGTTTTCCTTTTCTTGTCAATGAAGCCAGAGAAGGATTGTCAGTTATTTGAAGAGTATTTCACTTATTCCAGTTTATGCAACAACTGTGTTTTCTACACACCACACATGAGCATTGTAAAGTTTCAAAACAGATTTGTTCCCTTAGGCAATGCTTGTTCATGATAATAAAAAACAGTAAAAATTCTCAATCATTTGTTTAGTCTGACTAAAAAGGTAATAACTGGTACATTATGATAAGTGGGTAATAGGTGTTTCCTCATTCCAAAAAAAAAAAAAAAAAGGAGAAAAACTAACTTTAAATGACCTTTTGACCGTTCACACTGAGAACTGTCTGGTTGGGCAACAGAGTGGAGCAATAAGAGTCCATAAGTACAGACAGACACAAACCCAACAGGAGACCATCTTAATCCAGAAGATAGACCAGGTTCCAGTGAAGAATTTTTCAATCTGAGCACTTTCATAACTGTTAAGGGAAAAAAAAAAACAAAGGCATGACACAAAATACTTTAACTAGGTTAACCCATAGAGGAAGCAAGGGAGAGCAGCCCTTTATAGCACAAGATCTTGCTCAAGAATGCCCAAGAAAGGCTTGTAATGTCTCTTCAAACCTCTACCATAAGGATAGGAAAAACCCACACAGCAGAACTTCCCATTCACATCCTCCCTCTCAACACAGAGAGACATTTTCTCAGCATTGAAGGAATACATTAAAGAAATACACTTACTGGAACCAATGAGTTACTGTCATCATCACATAGAGAGAAGCCAGGAAGAAAACGAAGTGGAAGTAGGCATAACTGTACACTGTGCCCTTCTTCTCGTCGTAAACCACAGTCTGGCCTCCCCTTTTTTCAACATGCTCTTCAGCATCAGCTGTAAGCAACAGGAAACAAGACTGTTTTGCAAATGAAATGAGAACTGAAAACAGCAGCTGGCTTCACAAAGAACACAGCAAAACATTTATTGTGAGATCTGGGAAAGTGTGATTGACTCAGAGTAACACTTGAACATTTCCTAGTCCTCAGGGCATGGGCCTAAACCCTGAGTCAAAAACTGGACTAACACTGAAATCCGGCCTTGTAACAGCTTCCTGCTTTACTGATTTTGAGCACTGAGAGCATTTAAATTGCTCTACCTGTAAAATATTTTTCTGGCAAGCCCAAGCTGATAATCCTGATTGTACAGGTTGGCAAACAGGACACTCCCTTCCTATCTCACTCTTAAACTGCAGTCCCTGCAGAGCTGCTGAGCCAGAAGTCCAGCAGCCAGTTACACCCACAGGCATGCCAAAAACATAGGTTACTCTTTGTATGTTGCAGGACTGAAATGTACTTTAAAGAATTATTAACTAGCCTAGTATTTTGAAACGGTGTTGTGACATCTCTTGCTTCCCTCTGTAGCCTAACTTGGAGCACTTCATCTGCTTCAGTTTGCATTCAGTTCTCTACTGAATGAGGGTGTCAGCAGCTCTCCATCCACCGCTGTGGTCTTACTCTCAGCTTTGGACCAAAAGCCAAAAATATGGCAAATTGTGCAGAGAAAACATAATTACCGTCTCCGTCAGGTACACAGCAAAAGCAGCAGCGAGCTACCTGTGGAACAGACAACAGGAAGGGGGTAAGAGCCTGTGCTACAGCAAAGCAGAACAGTTGGGCAAGGAAGGTCTGTTATGTCTAAACTACAGACGCTAATTTAGAAAAGTCTGGTTTGTATTTCCAACCAGCACAAAACTTAGGATTTGCTCAGTAGCTCAGAACGGCAGTTTCCAAGCTTTGGAAAAACCTGCTCAGTAAATTTGAAGAAATGAGCCAGTCTTTAAAAATTACTCTACCCATTTTATATAACTCTGGGCCCAACAGAGATGCAAATAATGATGACAAACTGGTAGAAAAGCTACAATAAAGCACATTCACATTTAGGGGACTTATCTATTTAGATGTGCATATAATTGCTTTTTAGAACACTTCTGTACTAAGATGAAAGTATAAGGAACTTTCAAAGCTCTGATGCATAGGTTGGAAATCACAACTGTACCATGTAAGTCTGAAATGTACTTCTCTTTGCAAGATTTTGCTGAAATGGAGCCAGAATGAGCACAAGAATGAATAAAAGCAGAAACCTGGTTTTACTATCTTATTTAAATGAAGATTTCAATTTTTTTTAACCTGATGGAGAAAGAAAAGCTGAAATTTACACTTTCTGTGTTGAATGGTAATGTAAATGGAGAAAACGTGTTGACCATCCAATACAAGTGTATTTCCTGCACCAGACTATAGTAAAAGTCAGCACTTTCTATAGTGCATCACAAATATTATTTGTACTGATAATATCCTTCTCTGGGATTTCTTTTGCTTGTGGTCTGATTAAGACAATGAACCCTGTTAGGAAAATTCACTTCCCTATTAAATCAACCAGTCTGTATAGTATGAAAGTGTGTTAACTTTACTTGTATTAGTTCACAATATATTGTACAATGTAATGAGGCACTGGAATTTTACTGGAGACTTGGGTATTGTTCACACTTAAGTAAAACAAACTAAAGGACAGCCCAGTCCTGGAAATAAGGACATTGCTTGGAAACTTAGAGCTGTCCATGAAGGACAAAACATGGCCCTGGACAGGCAAGGTCCATGCATCCTAGGGCCTCTAAAATACCTTTGAAGCCATACCAACATCACAGACAAGCAGTTGTCTCAAGACTGACTTAAAGGATGTCTGGATCAACAGATGAGCAGCAAGACTGCTGCAGAAATATAGTTGCTTTGCAAAGTTTTATTATGATTAGCAATGATGGTGTGGGTGATGCTGATTAGTCAAATCATGCTGCACCTGAATGCCTGAAGGGGAGAAGACCCTTGTATAAAACCACATTTGGGGGTGCCCCAGTTTGGTTGGAACACCACATACACGTGAATAAGCATTTACGCTTTGCACTTCTGAATTTTATGTTTTAGCTTATCCCCTGTTACAGGGACTGGCTGCATGCAGCAGGTCTTTAAAGTAAAATGTCCAGCAGAAACATCAAGTGGCAGGTGTACCCCATACACCCCTGATTACCTGTAGTCAGCGAGTTCATAAACTTAGAAATAGCCAAAAAGCTCATTTTTTTCAAAAGACTGCCCGAGACTTTACATAAACCCCCTTTTTTTCTACTTCTTTCTACTCTTGCTGTGCCAGGTCTCACCCGCAGCGCCAGCCCGAGTTATGCTGGGGCTGCACTCACTCTCTGACAGAAGCCCTGGGGTTCCCTTCAACTTTAACCCTTTTACATTTTAACCACTTGTAATAAAGTCCTGGCACAGACTGAAATTACCAACCCTGGCACACCCGCCCTAATCCCTAACACTCCTCTGCCTCCAGAGGAGTCCCGCTCTGGGCTGGGAAGCAATCAGAGTGCAATTAACTGCTCTTCACCAGTCCTTGCTTTATATTTACACTTAGTGGCTCTTGTGCACCCTTTAAAACCCCACAGTCCAGAGCTAATCCAGTGGGCAAGTACCCTGGCTGATGAGATGGACCCTCCCGGTGAGGGGCTACATCCCAAATCCATGCCGTGCCACAGGTCCCAGCCTTCCCAGTGCTGCTCCATAGGGCACTCCATCCCTCTGCTAGAGGCCTTCCAGAGTGCAGGCTGGCAGAGGAGCTGCAGGGACACAGAGGGCAGCTGCTCTCTCTCCAGCGCTTCGCTCCCTCAGCACAGGGATGAAGGCACAGCCCCGTCAGGACCTGCCTCAGACAGGCCATGCCAGGTCTGGTGCTCCATGCCCAGCTGGCAGCGAGGGCTGGCTGGCACTGGTGCCCTGTCCAGCCACAGCATCCTGCCACAGGGAAGCACCCTGGCACTCCCACACTGGAATGTGTTGTGATTCCCCACGCCCAGTTATGCAAACACCAGAGGCCTCAGCAGATACCTCTGCATTTTTGAACTCTCACACTCTGATTAAAGACTTATGAAATAGAATCTAAAACTGCAGATGCAAGTAACACCAGTGCAGAGAGAGCTAGGGATGGAGACTTATCTCTAAACACACACATGCATTTGAAGAGCATCACTAGCAAGCCTAAGCAAAGGGAAACTGTTCCTTAGCGAAACCCCACTCATTCCCCAAAGTTTTCTGTGTGTTCCTAGAACAAGAAGCCAAAGAAACAAGCAGGTGGAACAAAGAAACTTGCACAGCTGAAACAGGCACAAGAAATACAATCAGAGATTAAATTATAGGCAAAAAGGAAGGAACTACTTAAGTATGGAAATAAAAATAAGAGATAAGAACTTGGGATCTTAGTTGCTATGAGAACAAAGGCAACCAGGACTGAAAATGTTCAAGAACGCCTCCACTTTTTCTTCTGGTAGCTTTCCAGCATGCTTTTCCCTTAAATGAGAGGACATGAGCTCATGTAGAGCATAAGATTTACAGGAAGTCTGCAGGATGCTGAATAAACTTCAAGAGCAGCAAATCGTTTCTGTACATAAAGGCAGCTCCACAGGACCAGCAAGACCTACAGAAGGGCCAATGTGGACAAATGTTCTGATGAGCCCATACCTAGAGGCACACAGCACACATGCTACCAAGAATAGCTTCTGTTTTCAGATTACTGGCCACAAAAACAACAGCAATAAAAGCAAGCGGAAAAGTCTACACAAAAATCTGTGTGAAGAAGCAAGAACTCACTTCGGTTTCAGCTGTTGCATATATTCCTCTCAGTGCCTCTGAGCTTGCACGTGTTGTTGAGGTTAAACTAGGAGGAAAAGAAGACAGTGTCAAACCCCTGGGCATAACTATAGCCCCAACAGGGAAACTCTTCAACATCACAGCAAACATAAATAGTCTACTCCCGTGTCTCAGCTAAGCATTTGCCTGGATGCTATCATCAAGCACTAAGTATGTGAGAAGTTTGTCCTGCACTAGGTATAAACCAGCCTGGCAGATGGCCACAGGCCAGCTCAGACTGAATCATGAGCTTAAAAGTAGGTCACTCTGGAAAGGTGATGAATTCACCACCATCTGACAGCAACAAAATCCAAATGCTCCAATTTGCAAGCCAGAAGAGATCTCTCCCCTGCTGTGCACAACCAGTGCTCTTATACTCAGTTCACAGCCATCACTTTGGCTCAGCATTTCTGTAAAGGCTTTGCCAGCAAACTCACAGGTCTCTGGCAGCAGTGACTGTTCAAAAGTAAATTACCAGCAACTGCTGTCAGTGTACCAGTTCCTAGAAATCACCTTCTTGCATGACTGTAGTCATCTGGGGGGGGAATCCTTTCTACTTTCTTCTGACAGGCAACACTTCTTGGCCAGTCCTGCCCTTTTAGGATGTGAAATGCAGACTTCCTAGTGCCCACAGGAAGGCTTTGGTGTACACACTGAGCCTTAGCAAGCAATGCTTCAAAACGCTCCCCTTGAAGGTATTCTTACCTCCCCAGGTACATGGTACAGTTCAGTGGCAGGCTACATGAATATTGTCTGTGTGCTGAAACATCTCCCTGATGTACTGGAAGTGCCCTTCTAATGTGAACTAGCTCCATGATATCCATATTTATATATTTTATATCAGAACAAAATGGAACACATATGTGGATTTGATAAACAGAAGAATAGGTCTCTTGTTTTCACTTCACAGAAAATATGAAGGGGTTTCTGTATGTGAATTTTGAAGTGGACTGATTCAGAAGCAGAACCTGCTCAAACCTGCAGCAGACAGGCAGTGCTGTCTCCTGGCAAGCTGCACAGCCAAAATAAATGACACACCACCTAACAATCACCAGCAACTCCCTGTCCCAGAGCATAACTTAATTTATTGAAGTGAGCTGCAATAATAGAATATGAGCATCAAAGGTGAGCAGCACAGGCACAAGAAAGGTTTTTTTTAGAGGAGATCAATGGCACATCCTGATGGCAATACTGTGCTCGTCATTTCTTCAAAGGAAGCCCTAAACCCTCCCAACAGTTTGTTTGTTTTAAAGACCTTCAAGGACAGCCATAGCCTTCACTCTTTGGACCACAACATTGCACTCACAGAAAGGTAACTGCAAACTCCCAGACTTACCAAGAATACAAAATGCAGCCAAACAGAATGGTAGTACCCAAGCCAGTAACCAGGTTTTCATCTCTGTGCAGGCCTTGACTGAATTCAGGTACACAGATTGTGATATTCCGGTTGTTTGCATCCAGGACTTCACAAACAAACAAAAAGAACAGTTTGCAGAGCTCACTGCATCACATTTTAAAGTAATCTTCAGACTGAAGGCTTTAATTGTGTTTTTATTATCTGACAGTAGGTAGGTAAATGTCAGTTGTTTCTGTCTATCATTTAGACAGATCACAGAGAAAAAATGGGTAAATCTGACCTGGCAGACTCTGTGTCTCAGACAAAACCAAAATGCAACTTAGTAGGGTACTAGAATTTCCAGGTTGACCACAGCAGACAAACAAGGGAAAAAAACAACTGTTTTGTGAACTAAGAAATAGGAAGTTCAAAGTCTGCCAACACTTCACCCAAGGCTACAAAACCACATAAGACCAAGACAATACAGGCCTCAGATCAGAAATTTCTTTGACAGCAAGGGTGCTTTGAGGACAACTATGAAACTCATACACAGTAAAAAAAAGGTGGTTGGTAGCTGCCCTGCTCTCAGTCAGATCAATGTTAGGCAAGTTCATGGCAAACCTGAGTTACAGGGCCTGGGACACCACAGCAAGTACCAGGACCTCACACATCTCTAGCACATGCCACTGTGAAAGCTGGCAAGCAAATGAGGAGTCCTTATTGCACAGACAGGCAAGGAAGGAGCATCTCTGAGAGCAGAGGACCACTGAGAAAATTCTCAGGCATGGGAAGACAAGGAGGTCTAAGAGTGTGCTTGGTGCATACTCTAAAAAATGCAGTGACCACACTTGCAATATATACAAGAAGAATTAGAACATTCACATAACTGCTGAAGACTTTGTCTGTAACAAAGCAACACAAGGCAAATTATTTAATTCCACGTATCACCTTATTCACCTTCTTTTTCTTTTTACACTGTGGCAAGACTCTTGAGTATCTCAGATGCCTTCTAAATTCAAGTCTATATGAATTCAAAACACTGCTTAAGTTCCATAAGTAAACTTTACACCTAAATACTGTCTGGTTTACTTCCTAACTCTAGAATACTCTTGTGTGTATGTCTGAACCTACACAAGTATGACAGACTTTTCCCCCCACCTCTCCCCTTTCTTCTTGAGAGGTGTCTGTATAAATTTTTCCTTCCTGTCATTGGACTTATTTTCCTCTAGCTATTGTTGTTTCAGCTACTGAAAACAAAAAGTTGGGCAATAATAAAGAAAGGGTGTACTAATTCAAACCAGAAAAATCTTCTCTAAGTGAAAAGAATGCTTCCAATGCAAACATATGAATCTGACATTTATACGGGTAAAGGAAAATTGGAACTGTGCTGTAAAGTCTTGCTCTGGGGTTTTGCTGTACAAAGAACTTAAAAGTCTAGTGAGTTCCATACTCCAGAATTGCAATAGTGGCTGAAAGGCAAGTGGAGTTCAAGAACTCTGCTGAAGAACAGCCTCATTCTCAGCTGCAGCATAACTCTGAGATATAACTCCAAGTCCTTTCTTGGAATATTTTCTCTCAAAATAAAATACAAGTGGTACTCAAGTTTTTGCTTCATTAGGAGTCCAGGCCTACCTAGCAGACTAATTCTAGGGGAAAAAAGTGTCATATTAGTATCCACTTTAATGGCCAGCACCTACTACCTGGACCTTGTAAACTTTTGGATGGAGCTGGTCACCCAGCTTCTTCCAGAGGAATCTCATTGTTCCCATTTGTTCCAATCATTTCCTATCATGTGACCTAACACATTATATATTTTGTCATATCCTGTAATATGACAATATGTACTTGTCACAGGAGGAATATACTACAAGACTTTGGGAAATTTGTTGACAGGAAATAGGAAATGGTGCAATAGGTGCAAGTCACTCAAGGTAAATTAAGTGCCCCTAGACCAAAGTATTTAACACACAGGGAGAGTGCCAATTGCACAGTCTCTTGGCTGCACAGATTTATTTGTACCATTTGCAATTTTTCTGTGAAGACCAAACCCAGCACTTCTATACCCCGAGTCTGTTAATCTAGGTTTGCTAAATTCTTGCTTTTAATACACAACATATTTAAAATAATGTACATAAAGCAATAGATAACTTACTGGTTTCTGGTGGTTTGCTGGATAGTGCTGAGAAAGTGAGGTACATGACATAGCAGCTGATAACTCCTGACTGCAGCAAGCCAGAATGGGGCTGGCCTTTACAAGGAAGAGGAAAATTAATTATTTTTGTAGACACTTTAGCAAACTGAAAAATAAATCTATATCCTTTAAAGAACAGCGCACCAGTATATTTTACTTTTTACTCAAGGCAGTTAATAAGTGTTTGAGGCAGCTTAGATACAGTTCCACAGTCCAATAAAAAGAAAAAAAGTCTATCCTTTAGTTCTGTGGGCTGTTTCAGAAAAGCATTAGAGATTCCTGTGTAACTAAAGAATCACCTCTGTCCTTTTGCCAAGCACAGCAGCTTTTCAAAAGCTGCCACAATAATTTTATTTGCCTGTAAAATCTCTATTGGAGTCACTCTACTATTTTCAGGCCTAATATATGTAAGATACTAACACCAAGTATAAAATGCTGCTTGCGATTCCACCAGGCTCAAACTTTACAAATTATAAATCCCAAGAAGTCAAAAGTAAATGGTAAAACAGTAATGAGTTTGAGAGCTACCACTGCAAGACAGGTAAATTTCAGAACTGCCAGCCATCAGCAGGTGTGCCTTCTCTACACCATGTGCCTGATGGCACACCCAAAAATGTGTGCCACAGTACACCTCTGTACTTTCAGCAGTCAAGCTGACAATGAGCAACAGCATCTCACAATGCCGATAAAGAGTCAAGAGCAGCACCAATTCTCAACTATCATCAGACTTTCCACCCAGGCAGGGCTTATGCCTTCAGGCACACAACTACGGCAGCACCAACAATCCAGGAGGAGAAAAGGGCCAGTGGACTCACGATTCTGGACACAGGGCGATATGGCCACCAGGGACACGAAGAGGCACAGGCCCCCGTTGACCCCAATGAGGACCTTGTTGTACGTGCAGCCCTCTGCGCGCGTGTAGAAAAGCGCCATGAGCACCAGCGCTGCCACGGCAATGGAGTACAGCGTGAGAGTCACCAAGGCAAGCAAGCCATTCCACACCTGCTTGTGGTTTGCACCTGCAGTCCTGGGGAGAGACAGACAAGCATCTTATCTTCCTCTTCCCTTGCCCAGAACGTAAAATCCTAGCAGCTGAAGAGTTCATATCCTCAAACACAAAAGACAGTGTTTACTCTCCCAAAGCCTGTGTGCGTCACTACACCAGCACAGACTCCTTCCTGCAAGGTTCCTACCCATGAAACAGAGGGAAACACTCCTTAGCATTAGTGTTTATCTTCTGTACTATCACAATCAGCTCCTTCTGTAATTATAGCCCAGTGCTGACTACCAGAACTCCCAGGAGTTCTCTGGGATCAGCCCATCAGCATATCTCAGCTCAAAACTTCAGGGGTTTCCCCGGCGGCAGCTCCAAGTATCCCAGGCTGGGCTAGCGAGTGGTGCTCTCCACACAATGAAACCACTAACTTGATTTGGGTCTAACCACCAGTGTTCCTCAGCTAAAGAGTGGTCCATCTTGTTTTCCTCTCTTCACCTTTCAAACATCTCTTGCTAAGCCCACCAGGGTTTAAAAAGAGTAACTAAAATGGTTGTTTTGAAACAATGGGCTGTTTTGTGGCTGGGAAGTCTTTTCAGTGGGTTTTTTTTCCTGTTGTTTGTGGAAACAGGACTTACTTTAAAAGAATATCTAATGCAGGGAGAACTAAAGTTAAATGCTGGTGCTGGAAGTCTTTCATCCACAAAAAAACAGCTACAGCAATCAGCACGAAAAATATCTGTGGTATAAAGAGTTCTCACTTCTTCCTCCCCGAAACAGGAATTTAACAAAGCTGAAGGTTTGCTAGAACTCCTTCTTAGCAGGTGGTATTTTAATTAGAAAATGGAAGAACTGCAAGAGGTTGTAGAGGAGAAAATATGAGACAGAAAGGGTGGAGGTAGAAGCAGGAGAATACATGTGGGAAGAAAACTTAAATATTTTAATTTGATGAGAGGTGAAGGGCTAGGACAGTAATAGAAAATATATTTGAACCAAAAATTAAGTCAATGCCCCAACAATGTATATCCAGGATAATGGAATCTTGCATATTTAGATGAGAAGGAAGACGTTGAACACAAATTAGCAGTTCTTCATTTGAGAAAAAAAACTGACGTGCATTAAGCTGACATAGAAAAAGCAGGATTTATCAGTTCATAACATTGCACAGTTTCACTACTACATTTTGCAAATCCGGTTTATTCTCCTGCACCACTATACTTAACAGATGTATTTTCATATAAAATATAAAACAGCTTAAAGTAAGAAATTTTTGCATCCCAAGACACTACTACTTAATGGAAGCCAAAAAGTTCAGGCTAAGAATTAATCAGCAGAGTAGAAGTGAGCAATGAGGAAACATTTCTGTTGAGGAAGGCGAAAGTAGATGAAGCAAATATGAACAGCTCTAAATACTGATATTCAAGTGTCTTCTTTCAAAAATTACATCCAAGACATATCTACATTCTTTGTAACAAGAAAGGTACTGGTCAGGAGTCCACCAGAATTTTAAGCAAATAACTACTTGCCCAACACATACCAATTTTTATTCCACTTGTGTGCGAACTCAACCAGCAGGATGAGCTGAATGGCAATGAAAAGGAACCCTCCTGTTGCTCCTACATAGCGCCAGGCTGCAAGGCAGAGAGGCAGAAAATAGGTCAAACGCCTTTCCCTTGAGATAAAATGCTTTTATTGTCTATGCAGTGAAGCTGTTAATGTGGGTTGAATATCTCAAACTCACAAATGTAGCAGGAGATGAGAGATTTCAGATTAAAGGCCAGCTCAGTTAACTCAAGATTAGCTTCCTGATGAATTCAGCTTGCAACCTGCTACATTTTAAATACAATCATGTTAGGACAGCTACTAGGTTTCCCTAACCTAGAAAATTTTTGTGGGGACTATGAGTTACTGTATTCAGACAGAAAATACTGAAGCCTTTATTTGTGACTGGCAGGAGTGAGGTGGTATGAAGGCATTCCACAGGAATCTAAACCCTGAAATTGCAAGGTACTAGAACCCAATCATTACTAAAACGGGCAATTTCTTCCCCTCCAGATTCCAGTACCACAGAAAAACAAAGGTGGGGTTTATCTATTCACAAATGCTGTTCCAAGCCACTCCCAAGGAACACTCAGTATTCACTGACTGGTTTTAAGACAGGTTATTTGGGTACTTAACTGTTGACCCACATGTACTGTATTTGGGTAGCTGCTTGGATGCTTTGGACAACAGATTTCTTACATGCAACATCAGAAGTATCTGAGGAAATACAGATACCTATTTTAATTTTTAACTGTATATACAGCTTGTGCTGCTCTGCAGTACACAGCCTACAAATTACTCCAGGTGTGCAGCTGATTTCAGTGAAGAAAAGACCAAGGAAGTGCATCAGCAAAATTCAGCCATATCCTTCCACTGTGGAAAGGAAACCTTTCCTTTTGAAAAAAAACCTGTGTAAGTCTAGTGTAAGAACAGAACAGTCAGGGCTCATTTCCATTAGCAGCTGGTGTAGAGATTATTTTATTTCTTTTTCTTACTCTATCAAAAACTCATTACTTAAAAGCAAGCAAAAATGTCATTGTCTGGTTTGCTAAACGTATACACTTAACAAGCATTCTGTTCTTCAAACATTCAAAACAAAAAAAATCAGATTAAGTTATTCTGTAAAAAGGTACGTAAAAAACAGGCAGGGCACAAAGTGGCATGCGTATTTGGGAGGGAGAGTAGGAAAAGTCAGACCAGCAATGGAGTGAATAATTAAACAGCCTCTCATGATCTCCCTCTGCCATGGTATACTGCAGCCATTTATAGATCAATCACAGATAAGATCAGCATAGCCAGTGTGGATTTAACACTACAACCCACAGAAACCTACTGCTTGCATAATCTTCCTCCTCCATGATTAACAAACCGCTTGGGAAACATGGCAAGAGATTTTATTTTTCAATTTTAAAAAAAGCAGTTGGGAGAATTACCTCCTCCCTCTAAAAAAAACCCAAAACCAACCAACCAATCAACCAACCAAAAGACAGTGTAAGTTTCTTGAAAGGAGAAAACCCCACAAACATACTATACCCAAACCATCTGTAAATCTCAAATTCAGGGGCAGTTTAGAGCTAAGTTTAGCAGGAGTCACAGAATACAGCTTTAGAGTGAAAAGTTACAAGCTAGTTTGGGGAAGAAAGCTTGTTATGCTGTATCTCTGGACTACATTAGACTGCTGTTGACAATCAGCACAAAAAATTCTGTTTCTCCTTTTCTGCAAACACATCAGTTCTTGAAGATATTTTATCATGAAACAGGTCACTTGCAAAGATGACAGGCAGTGTCACCTGCTCCCAAGTACAAGGCATTGCACTGCTACATCTAATCCAAACAAAGTAGGTCCTAAGGACAAACACATACAGCTATCTCACAGCTTCACAGAGGAGACAGAAGAGGGCCTCAAACTGAGCCAGGACCGAACAAACAGACAGCAAGAACAGGAAGCTGAATTATACCTGTCAGTAGTTTACTTGCAGTGGTTTTTGCTTTAGTTTCCCAGCGCACTGTGCTCATAGTCTGTCTGTCCCCTCTATTCTTTTCCCCATGTTACCTCTTCCTCCTGCCCTTTTAAACATCCTGGCTGGAGCAGATGGGTGTTGAGAACAAGGTAACCAAGCAAGTCTTAGTGGAAGCAGGCAGCATACACAACTGCTCCTTTGCTTTACTCATCCCACCCCATCCCACTCCCCACAGCCTCTTCACACCCAACAGCTTAAGGGCTTACAAGTACCTGTAAGATGTACTTATTGCAAATGTAAGAGAACAAACTCATCTTGGTATCACCAGGATTTCTGCTCCTAGCCCACAAGACTACTGTGATACACTCCCCTCCCAGGTGGCACTTCAGTACTGGGCTAGTCCCAGCATACCTGTGCTGGGCCAGCATTCCTTCCAAAACTGGAAATGCTTCT
>VWZP01002663.1:732312-752417 GCA_013396995.1 Dicaeum eximium
TGCTTCTGACATGGCATCCCCAGCAGAGCACATGTACCAGGGCCCAAGAACTCTAATTTCACTTTACTGCATGTATGCCCCCAGCCTGAAAATTAACAACGTCCCAAATTCTTTTGGGGCACTGCAAGTTTGCAGGCAGCAAACGCCACTGCGCAGCAGGTTAGTGTGCCTCCTGGAGCACTGGCACCTCTCCTGACTGCTGCACTGTGCCAGAGCTACCTGCACAAGCCAAACCAGTATGCAGCTCTGTGTTCTTGAGTGAACAACTCCTTCTGCGCCATTATAGTTCTGTATCTCTTGAAGAATTGGCGAGAATTTTTAAAGAATTCTTGTGGTGTAGTCGTTACATACCACTTTGACCTGCTCTTGGTCAGAAAAAAAAATGCTGTCCCCTGCACATTCACATGAAGATCACGCAGTTTGCACACACAGTGTTCCCCCCAAACAGCTCCAAATACTATTTTTGCATCTGGCCTGTAAAGGCTTTACTTGAAGACACAAAGCAATATTCATGTTGATCAGACCTCTCAGATTTCTAACCACTCAAAAGACAGTAGAGAATTAAGCAGCATAACAAAACAAGAGGACATACCATTGAGAAAAGTGTCCTGATCAGGAATGAAGAAGGCTCCTGAGCACATTGCTGCCAGAGCTATAAGTTTAAAAAGCCAGAATCTGTATGAGAGGAAAAAAAATTTAAAAAACATCTGGTTGTAATAGGAATTAGAGATTTTCAATTTTAGTACCACAAGAAATCTGTATTTAAAGCAGAATGAGAAAAAAACCCGTGCTTTTATGACTAATTACCATTTTGCTTAGTTTTCACTTGACCACATTATTTCTGACAATAAGAGCAAAGTAAAGTTTTTTGGTTTTTGGGTTTTTTTTCTGTCTAGTACTACACCCAAGTGGAAAGTTCGTGGCACAAACTTGTAAAGAGATGTGAAAATTAGTCAACCAAACAAAAACTCACCCATTATGAATGTATGCTCGGCAACTTTTGCTGTTGTTAATTTTGATGGTGAACAAGAAGAATAAAAAGAAGAAACAGGCCATTCCAAAGCAGACTTTGTACACTGCAGAGTATCCCACCAGCTTCTCGCACATCTCACCCGCCTGAATACCCTTGCACATCTGTTCATAGAAGGGAATCTGAAAAGCAGAACACATTATGTATAAACTGTTTGAAAGGACACAAAGCACGTGTCTGTGTCTGTGCACTGACTTTTCACTGGCTTCATTTAATATCTTTGGGTTTTGACACCCCTTGAGCCTGGATTTCAGGGTTCAGGGGATATAACAAAATCTAAAACATAAGGGACTGAAGTCTTCCAGAGCCTTCACTCAACTCTTCACAGATCCCCTGGGGTCCAAGTCCATCTTCCTTCAGCTCTCCTGGTTCATGCCATTCCTGCCTCTTACTGCTTATTCTAGGGACCCTAGGGACCTTCTCCCTCCTTCCCCCGCTGCACAGCAAAAGACTTTGATTGCTTCAGAAATTCAGCTTACATGAGACATATCAGAGGCTTGTGCTGCCCTGGCTGGAAATGCAGACTGAAACACACCCAAGTGTCACAGGGGCAGCAACCACCCTCCTCTCCATCACAGCTTCTGAAAGGAGCTGTGCCAGTTGACCTGATTTTGTTTTAAATTAACAGAAAGATGGAATATTCCTGCCTCTCTCGACTCATTAAATATTTGCCTTTGAGGCCTTTCCCCGCAAAGGGGAAAACAAACAGCTGCACATTTTGGCTTCAGTTTCAGCACATGAACATGAAGCTGGGTGCTCAAAAAACCAGGTCTGTGTGGCCAGGACNTCAGCTGCACAGAAACACAGGAATTTAATTTGAAAACCACTGTCCATTTCAAAGAAAAAAGGGCCTCTCTGTATGCTTACAGCCTTCAGCTGAGGCTGGCAAGACCAGTTGAACAACATGATTAAACCCCTGGAGTTGACTGTCACTACCCGTACAGGTGACTGGAGGATAGAGAAGCCAACATGCAGCAGGACACAACACGCACAAAGCTACAGCTATGGTGAAGCAAACCCCTTCATTCAGCAAGCAGCTCAGTGCACAGAGCCATAACAATGAAAGAATAACAGGGTCTGTGTGCTAGCCATCAGGCAGCATTCCCAGCTGGGTAGAAATCCAGACACAAGTGAACGCAGGAAAGACGCAGCAAACAAGCGATAAACAAGTAAACTCCCAGCTTCCAGCTGCCAGGCTCTGAAAGCCTACCTCTCTCAGCAGGGTATGCGACTCCAACCCATGTTCCAGGAACCCAAACCAGTCAGGAGCTCAACAAACCCCCTAGCAGCTTCTCAAAAAGAGGAGCACACAGCAACACTTGAGGTGCTGAGCTAAGGGTAGCAAACCCAACTACAATTCGGAGCTGATCTTCAGAGGGCTAGAACCAGCCGAGGAGGTGAGAACTGGCCTCAGCACGGCCGTGTGGTGCTACAGAACGGATTCAAGCCGGGCCACTCCGAGCTGCTCTTTCAGCAGTAACTCACAGCCACTGCATAAAGAAGCTGGACTTCAAACAAGTAGCTGTGGCTAACTTGCATCCAAGAGGTTTTGGAAAGCTCTTGAGAAATTGTCTGGAACATCAGCAACACTTTTCCCAGGTCTTGGAAAGCAATGAAATGTCAGACTGGGCAAACATGCCAGTATTCGAAGTGAGCAAATGGATTGGCTGGAGTAATTATGAAAACTATCAACATCACAGTGATGCCAGGGCAAGCCAAGGGGCCACAACAATGCCAGGAAAAGCAACTGGGCTATCAATTAATGCTTTCCTGTTCTTTGCTTATAATAACCATCAATCAAGAGAGGTTAGAAAACAGCATAATATTGAACTGAAAGTATTTCTAAGAAAATTACCTATTTGTATGACATAGATGATAGTACTCACCAAGGAGTCAGATTTTTACAGGATCTGTTCACTTTACTTACAAGACTTCACTTACAAGTTCAGAACAAAACACAGCAAAACAAAAATATCACAGAATTTGACTAGCTAATTAGAAACAGATCTCTAGGTAGCCATAAATAGGCACCTTCTTTAATTGCACAGGTATCTACAGAAATCTTGATGGGATTTTTGAACCTATACATTGTTTCCTCCTGTAAGTATTAACTTCATTACCGGTTTGGCTGAGAAAAAAATAGATAGATTCACAAGAACAATAGCTCAGTTTGCCCTATATAAGCAACAAAGAGTTTAGCCACCATGTAGTATTCACCACACTATGCAGTAAAAAGTGATGGCCACAGAAACAGTCCCATAGGACTGAATGCTCTTTTAGGAGACCTATAGTCCTGAAGGAACAGAACAAGAATAAAATCAAAACTCTTGGAGACTGTAACAGATACAACACACAAGCACAATGCTGGGGACGACAAGACTGGTGTAATAAAAAGGGTACGTTTTGTGAAAGGATGGTCTGCTGCTGGGAACAATTTATCAAGGCTTATGTGGCTTCACAAATAGACAGACAAAAAAGACTAATGTTTCTTTTCAATCTATATGTCTGAAGCATGTTCAGCTGCTGAGAAGGCTGCCTACCCTATGTATGTGCTTTACCACGCTAACCATTTGCTGGATATTTTTGACAGCTGTTAAGTCACATATTAGTTATTTGCCAAGATACAGTGAAATACTACTTTTGTACCTCTAAAAGCAGCAGAAGCTAAATTCTTTGGCCTCAGAGTAGAGGACAAAGCATTCTTGTTGCAGAAACTCAGTATCCACTCCAACCGCCTCAGCTGCTGAGCAAGCAGTGATGTTATCACAGCAAAGCTGGCCCTTTTCCAGCATGCACTGCAGTCCTCAGAGAAGATCAACATTTGAGCAGCATCTACAGAAACAGGATGCCCTGAACTTGCCCTCCCTCCCTCTCAGTGCAAGCTGCAGGCACACGGTGTAAGCAGCCAACCCTGGGGCCACCCGCAGGTGGGGTCTGTCAGCAGCCAAACGTGGGAGCACAGGAGCACGGCAAAGCGCATCCCAGGGGAACAGGAAGGAGGAAGCGTGCAGAAACAGCCCTGGAGGACCCTGCTTTCACCTGGATGTCCTCATCCGAGGAAGGAGAATATGGCAGGTAAACTTCGTTAAGGATGCACAAATGAAAATCTATGTAGGTGGGAAAGCAAGGGCAAAAAAACCCATCTAAAATCATCTGTCCTGTGCAGCTGAGAAATTAAATAAAAAAACCAAGAAACAATCAGACCAGAACACGTCATCACAAACCTATGGCTAAATTTTTATCAGAAATACGCAATGGGCATCTGCACTCAGAACCCTTATTTTTGGTAGCATATTTGGGGTTTAACATGCAATAATGCAGTTAAGGGCTAAGATATAAACCTAGCTGGGGAAATAGACCTGAAAGTATGTTTGGCAGAACATGTGACCACCTTGTACTGAAACGCTTTCACACACCTGAACTGAGTTTTACTGGTGTTTGTTTTCCTGAAAACATCTTTCTTACTTTTCTTTTCATTAATTAAGCACGACATGGATATTTTCAGACTGAAACCACTAGTATTGAAAGAGATTTAACATTTAAAATTTAACTTTAAAAAAAATCAAAACACTGTTTTGAGAGACAAAAACAATTCTTTCCCTTTTCTTCTCTCCATTATCCTTTCAAAGCCTGTGAAATGCAATTTTTTTGCTTCAACAGAACACATGCAAGTAAAGCTCTGTTTTTTTAAAAAACAGCATAACAGGAAAAAAGAAATCATATATGGATCAAGGTATAGAAGCACAATATGGAGTGTAACTCCATATTGCTCTTTTCTGTATTTCTGTCCCTGTCACTGGGCTCACAAGTCTTGATTGATCAGTACCCAGTCTTTTGCACTGATATGGAACATTGCTCTTGCAAAATCTGTTTTACGTTTTACTATCCAAAATTTTCCTGCAAATAACCATCAACTTCTTCCCTGTTTCTCCACTGCCTCTTGCTTCTTTCCCCAGAAACCTACTACTGTGGACTTGGGAACTTACAGTATAACAACTAAAGAGAAAAAAACACCTCTCACTGACAAACAAGAGATTCCTTCCATGTAAGATCAGCAATGAGTATTTGAACTCCACACTGGTAAAGGAGACGCCTGGTGCCTTGCCAAGACTACAGATCTAAAAGGGACTGCACTACAATTTGAAATTCTTTACCTAAATACAAAATTTTTAAAAAACTGATTAAAATTAATAAAAATCTGTCTTCTCTCAGAAAAAAAGAGAGGATGAGGTCCCAAAAATATCATGCAAAGTATTTGCTTACAGTCTGGCTGCAGGAGCTGGGAGTGTTCCATGACCCGGCCAAAAGCAATCAGTAAGTGCACAGCACTTTCAAAACACAGCTCATCACTGAGGAGCTGAGACTGGTCAGTCTGAGTAAGGATTTCCAAGGTGCACTCTATTAAAACTGTGCTGAATGAGCTTCAGGGGCCTTTGAACTTTTAACAGCCCTGAACATAATTATTAAATTAGAAAGCAGATAAAGAAAGCCTACTTTCAGATGGTCCATTTCCCATTCAAAGACATCAAATGCTCTAAACTAAGAGAGTGACTATCTTTCCACTTCAAACTAACAGCTGCTCTTTGTGCCATTTCTTCCCACACTGAGCTTTCAAGACTATGAACTGGAAAAGAAATTTGGCAACACTGAAAAGCATGTTGTTGAAGGCTTCTTGAATCACTTTTTGTTGGATAAAGCGGTTTTTTTTGTTAGGGATACAAGCTGCATTAAAACCACACTGCTGATGGAAAAGAACTTCATGAAATTTGGATATGAGCACATAATTTGTCTCCCACACACTTAAATTCCTTGGGTTATTCACTTTATTGCCAAGCTAAGCATCTAGTAAGTCAAAGCAATTCCTGGCAAGCAATTCCAGCACGCACATGTTGAACAGTTTTTAAGTCACAGCTCACAGGCAAGCATCATGTCTGTACTGGGTGCTCCCACAGGGTGGTCATGAACTTCTGGTGGCCTGGGGAAAATGTGGAAGTATAGCAAAATAACATAAATAACTCATGCAAAGTGCTATTGAATGGAAGACGATTAGGACAGAACATACAAAGAAGGTACAACCGGAAGGAAGAAAGGTCACAGGCAGCAGAGCACAGAAGCCCTCAAATTAGCTCTAAATGCACTGGTTCCTCTGTGTTGCAGGGAGGGGTGCTGCCACCAGCTTCTGCACCTAGGATGATCTGGAGGGAAGTGCTTCAGAGACAACCAACCAAAAGTCCAGTGCAGAATGCAACCAGGGCATCAGCTTGTTCAGCAACTGGTTCAACCAAAGAGGAAAGAGGCCTCACTGTGCAACCTCGCTCTCCTGGGAGAGGAGCACAAAACAACAAGATGCTCACACTGATGGAAGCCTTCTGAACCTCCAAGACAAGCACACACACAACCCCCAAAGCAGGCCCAACAATGCATTTGATGCATCTTCATTTTTAAGAATGAAGCAATGTAGCCCTTGTTCCCTCTAGTTAAAAGCAGAGTTTTATTACTGAATTTTGTAATGGGTGAGAGAGAGGATCTGTGCTACTCGGGTGGCTTGTGAAGCCAAACCAAGTATGTGGCACAACAGGACCAGTGTGTGAGCACAAGCAGGCTGGTGAGCATTTAGCTTAGGAAAGTTATATTAAGACTCTGAAAGAAACTTGACTTTTAAAACCTAGCTTCAGCCACAGCTCCTTTCATGCTTTTGAAGCCCTCTAATTAAAAAAACAATTAGAGATGAACAATATTTGCTGTGGTTAGAGGCCATGTGAACACAATGACTGAACACACACTGAAGAAACCCCCTTGTAGAGGCTCTGCAGCATTGTGTTTTGCCATAGTCTCTCACACCAGGAAGGCAGAATTAAAATTGCAACACTTGAAGAGTTATTTCCTAATTTGCTGCTTCTGCTAAACAAGCTACCAGAGACAAAATCAAGGCTAGACTGAACTGATTTGTTCTACTAAAACAAGTTCCCTAATACTTCTCCCTCTTGTGACACTGCCTGCACAGCAAACCTGGGTGGGTTCACTGCACCAGAGAGGAAGGATGCTAGGCCTTGGTTCTTCCTGTTGTGCAACATTCTCAGTGGGTGACAGGAAGATGCTGAGCATGGAAAAATGAAGAGACTGAGCATGGAAAATCATCCCATCTGGGTTTAGAAGCGGATGGGTGGAAGAAATTGACCACCCCTTTGGAGGAAGCGCCCCTATACACAAAAGGCTGTGGAAGGAGCCCCATTTTCTTCCAGGGGCAGCAGTGACCACATCCCTGTTACTCACGTGGGTTTTCATTTCGTTAGCTACTGTTGTGGACATCATGACACAGCAGATGATGGTCACCAGGATGAAGTAGAGCGCGTACATGAAGCGGGTGCTGGTTGACTGCTTTATCTTGGGGCAGCATTTGCAGCACAAGGAACAAGCAGCGGTACCGCAGCAGCAGGCCAACTGAAAAGTAAGAAAAAAAAAACCCCACAAGTCAAAAACCCACCAAAACCCTCCATCTTAAGGTTTCTATTGCAAAAGTTAGACAGGGAAGCTGGGAGACTTCCTGCAAAATTCCAGAATTTCTCAAGTCCTCTCCTCTCAGCTGAGCAGCATTTAAGTGCAAGCATATTGTCTTGTTTATCAAAACTCACTGGTTTTAAGCACATCAGTGTCTAGCTTTCCTAGATTTGCTACGAACAAGAGACAGACTTCCCTCTGTATTTTAGTTTTCTACCAGAAACTGAGGGTCCACCAAGATAAAATCCACAAAACGTAGCAAAACACACATAATTATTTTATTCAACAAGGAAAAATGCACTGAATAAATCCTGAAAGGAATCTAGATTGAGGTTCATTATCTTCTTGCTGTCAACAGCACCACTGAACCTGGATTCAAAGAACCAGGATTCACCTTCCCCACCTTCTACTTTTAGAGAAGTCATATACAAAACACAAAGGTAAGCCTTAATTATGTACATAAGGCAGCACTGTCCATGGCTAGGCCCTTACTTGCAATAGGCAGCAGCTCCATATGGTTCCTGTCTGTGCTTAACCCATCAGCCATGATCACAGGATGGATTTTTGGACATCAGCAGGCAGCCAGGAGCAGGGAGCCGCTCTCCCAGCTCTCATTGCTGCCAACCCAGAGTAACCTCACCCCTCTACACTCCCATTTTCCAGGGGCTCCCTGAGGCTAGGTATGGTGCACTGCCAGAGCCTGGCACTCCAGCACACCAAGGCTGCTTCTTACTGGTGTTTCCTCAGCTTATGGAGGAGCCATGGGAACATTCAGAGGACCTTCTGCATTCAGCAAGCAGTTGTGTAAGGTGGATGCTTGCCAAAAGATTGAAAATCCACAAGTGCCACATCTGAGTCATCCAGACAAACTTTGCTGGTTGTATCTGTCTCCAGGCGCCCAAACATCATGCACTGTTTTCCTCCCAGGACACTTTCTCTTCCAGCATCAAGGACTTGTCTGATAAAGGGGAGGGCATTTCATGTGTGTTTGCAGACATATATATCTAACTCCACAGAAATCTCACAACCACACCGGTTGTTCAAAGAGCCTCAAATCATTTTGAAGAAGTCTCTTGAAAAGACCCCCAGTTTATCACTTCCTTGCCATGGCTATCTCTGCAACATTCAAGGTCACACTTCCTGCCTTCAGCCCCCAGGAAGGGGGTGGCAGACAGGCCCTTCCCTTTCTCAACAGCAGAGGACATAAAATGGGGACAGTCCAACCCAGCTCACATGCTGCTCTGCTCTCACTTCACCACTGGACCTCATGCCAGAGGAGACGGGGCCTCAAAGCACACAGCTGCTAAAACTGCTGCTACTGCAGAACAGAAATCCTGCCCCAAACACAGAGCTCCAGATATGGGGAATAAGCAGAATGGGCTCATGTTGGCACCTAATCTGGAAATTAAAAATACTAAGTGCAAAAGCACATCACGCAAGTATCCTTTCAAAATAGAAGGCTCTTGTGGGTGAATGGCAATTCTATTTTTTACAGGTAGTGAAATTACATTACCTTTTAGAGCATCAACACAGGTCCAGGATATAAGGAAGCTACAGCAAGTTACTGATTCAGCAAACAAATGGGATAGCATTTCAAAACAAATGCATAGCAGAAATGCATCATTCACCCACTTCCAAATTTTAACAACAAAAAAAATTAACACTAAAGGCCCTTTTAACATGAAAGGATTTGGTATCAACCTAATCCAAAGTATCCACAATGAATTTGAACTGCTTGCCTTAGCATAACATTAACAACTACAGTATGGAAGTATAAAGGTATGCAGCTTTGGCATTTGTAAGGAGAAAAACATTTTCCTACACCAGGTGCTAGAGAGCTCTGCCAGTAAAATCTCATCTACATCCAGCAATGTCTGCTATTCTACTCCTGGGTCCCTGAAGCTGCTACTTAAAGCAACAAATGCTTAAACAGAATATGTAAGTCATTTATGTACTTTTCCACATTACTTAGACTTTAATGATAGTTTCTAATACTGACACGTACCATATAAATAGGAAATATTTGTGAAAAATACCAGTATTTCCATCTTTTTCCAGATGCACCTCTTCAAGCTCTCTGAATAGCATGGAAACCATAGAAAGTTGGTTAGACTATTCAGCCACAGCCCCAAATTTGGTAGTTTGGGGTTTTTCTGTGAGGGTTTTTCTTTTTTCCTTTTTTTAACTGTACCTTTAAAATTCCAGCGTAGGCTGCAATGAAATAGGTGTTATCCAAAAATAAATGAGAACAGTCTCTGTCCCAAAGCCTGAGATGCTGGCCACAACCTACTGACGCAGAGGTTTCAAAGATATTATCTTTGGGTGACAAGACTTCAAAGCCCACATACACAAAGAGCTCTCTGTTAAGTTTTGGTCAATGTGCAGGTAAGCTACACAGATACTCTGATGCCACATCCTTTACTGCAGGCATGGCCCACCTCACTCCTGCTCTGCCTTTCAACTGCAGCAATGGTCTGCACAGGGGCTCAAAACCCACTGCAAGCCAGCAACAAATTTTTGTCACGTTACAAAAAATGGACTGAGAAAAAAAGAAAAATCATGTCAAAAATCTTTTACAGATTTAGCTTACCATTAAAAGCTCCTCCAAAGAATAGGGTTCTGCAGGAGGAAGATGCTCTGCAGATTTTAGGACAGAGACAACCCAACCAACAGTGAAGGTCTGTATGTACAGAGCCCCTTCAGAGTCTCATGATCATCCCAAGCACAGGTTCTCCAAGAGCCCAGCACAACGCCAGGCACACCTGAAAGCCAGGCTGGTCTAACAGGAGTTTGTCATCCTGCAGCAGGTTCTGGCTTCAAGTCCTTCTCAGTCCTAAGGCTCCCACAAGCCAGGCAGCAAGCACAGCCAGTCCAGCTTTCTCTCCAGCTTCAAATCTCCTCACCAGGGTGAACACCACAGTCTGACAATAATTACAAACACTGGGCAAATATTTATGCTTTCCACAAACACCATCAGCCATCTCCCTCACACTACCCCACCACCACACCACAGCCTGATTTGCTTGGTGTACAGTGCCAACTTGCCTGAGACCCCAGAATCTGAAAGCTTGAAAACAGACTGCAACAGGATTTGAGCTGCCTGGATGATGGCTGACTTGACTGGTTTCACAACAGCAGCTGTGGAAAGCTGTGTGGGAAATATTTCTGTTAAAATATATTCAAAGTGCAGTTTCACAGATATTTCTTCTTGTAGCCAGGCTGGCTTAACAACCCCAGGCTCAACCCAGCCTTTCTCCCAATGACACCAGAGTTGTGGATACGATCCCATATATGCCATTCACTTAAGGGCTGGACTCCTTGATCCTTGAGGGTCCCTTCCAACTGAGACTAATCTGCGACTCCTCTGCCAGCCACTCACTCGCTCCTACCCCTGCTCTGGCACCTCATGAGCCCTGACAGTTCTTTCTTCTGCTGGGGGTGACCAAATAAAGCAACCTAGTGGCAATGTGAAAATTACAGATCAACCCCTCTCAGCTGCTGATCTATTATACACAAGCAGCAACAGTTCTACCACTTCACATGAGAGCACAGTGCACGGGCAGGAGGGGAAAGCAGAGGTGAATGTTTGGCAGCTGTCCTACACGCCTTCTCCCTCCCCTGAACAGATGTTTCCAGTGGTGTTTTCCTGCCATCTCATTCAATTTGAGTGCTGTAGGTGCCTGCCAATGCAAGGAACAGTAATTTTGACATTCACCCAGCAAAGAGCAGAAGTAAGCATGCATGTAAGAGCCCTAGCTGGTGCAAACCACTTTTCCAAGTACAGGCAGGCCCGGACATACTGAGCACAACAGCCTGGGGAGCACCTATGGGTAAAAAGAGTGAGGTAGGTTAACAAAACAGGGTAAAAGCAGGCTTACCAACCTGTGTGTGAGGTATCGGTTCCCTACAATAAATACTCCACCAACACACACTTAACATCTGCCACACACTCAAGTCTTGATTTTTGCAAGCTGTGATGCAATCTGATAAATCAGTGGAATGGGGTATGAGAGTAATGCTAAGCACATGTAACTGAGACTGAAAAGTAAGAGAAACTATCTTGCCTGCTGCTTTCATAGAGACAGTGAGATTTTAAGAATGTATTTTCCACATAAGTTTCCAAAAAGATCTCGAAGGCTTTAGAAAATACTTTGTGTAGTCATTAAAGTGAAGAGTTTCAGGATCACTGCCCAAAATAGCCTATGGTATTTTTAAATTATACAAACCATAGGCAAATATCAAGCTTATCACAACAAAGAATTTCCTTTTGGGAGACTTCAGCAGAAATGGTAAAAACCAAAGGGCATAACAGCACAATGGGGAAAAAAACCTGCATTCTTTCATGCAATGAAGACTTGGAAGCTTTTAATTTCTTCCTTCCTAAGTGACAGCCTGGTGAGAGTGTCGGGGGAGAATGCGTGCCTTCCAGCCTGTCCACAGAGCACAGGAATGTGCCTTGCTGAAGCTTCTTTTCATGGGGGCCTAGAGTAGCTTAGTTTTTCATGCACTGCTTGATTACTTGACTATCAGCATTATCTGGGCCATAAGATCTGCAGATAATGCAGTCACTGAGCTGTTAACAGCAGCGCCTATCAAAAACACCCAGACATCTACTCTCACAGCTACAGCCAGCATCCCAGCAGGCTGGACAGGCGATGCAGCCAGCCCTGCATGGAAAAGATCCTGAAGTGGCCACACCTGCCCTTGCTTGGACTTTTGGTTTCAGGAAAATGCATCTAGAAGCAAATATTTCATTAGTGCACTTGTTCATGAAAACAAGAGACGTCTGATGCCAGGTGTCCTGAGTGTTAGGAGCTGGTCTCAGACTGTTATTGAAAACCTAGTGCTGTTATGCATATGCATTTTCCAAAAGCTTCTTCAACGGGTCACATGATTACACAGCTGTTTGTCCCTCTGAAGTAACTAAACTCACTAAAAAGGAGGCTTTATTTTGTCCTTTGTCTGACTTAACTGGCTTTCCACTGCTTGTTATTTAATATTCAGACTCAGCACGTGACATAAGCCAAGAGGCTTTGTGAACCAACATACCAGTTAATCAACTGATGACCCATTTTGAGGAGCACATCTCACCCTGCAAACCGTGCAAAACTGAAACAGATTTCAGAGAAAAGCCACACCAGCGCAGCCACTGCCTGAGTCGTGCTCCCTGGTGAGGCTTCCCTGCCCTCAGCCACCCCGGGGCAGAACTGCAGGCAGCACCAAGCTGTAGTAGTGTGTTTTTTGTTGATAGGGTGACTAAATTATATTAGAATTTTAAAATATTTTTTGTCTTTTAAAAAAGGTAAAGACTTTAAAAACTTTTCTTTAAATTTGGTATTAAGGACACCTTATAGGATTTTTTGTTTTTTACTTTAAATTTGGGGCTGTTTAATTAGACTAGAGTTAAAAAGTTTTGCTTGGGCTATTAAGTAGAAAAGGGACAGAACAAAAGATTTAGGAGTTTTTGTGGGGTGCTTAGCAGGTGCAAAAACTTCTTGCTTTGACACGGCTTTTTTCTGTAAAGAAATTATTATTTTATTTCTTATTAAACCTCTTTTTCTGTTTCAAACATCACTACAAAAGCCTCCTGCTCATTTTTGTAGCCATCCGGGTAGCTAGGCTATCCCGAAGATAAAAAAACCTCTCTGAGCTCATAAAACCTAGCTCAGAGAGACACTCTTCACCAAGCAGCTCGAAACCCAGGCAAGAAAGCTGCACTGAGAGTTAAACCGTGGGTGAGCCACTGCCAGGCACTGGCAGAGCTGAACTTAAGCTGGACAGAGAGACTAACTCCTGCTGCACAAGCATTACTAAGTGGTGACTCAGCTCAGCATTAGAAAATAACATCACTGCAAAATGTCTACATTCAAGTCTGCTCAACTGCTCTTCTCCTGATGATTTTGGAAAAATCGAGTCAATTGTTTAGTCTGACCTGAGCCTCACAGTGTATCATATAACCCACCTCCTCTTCTGAGCTATTTTCCATTAGCATAGACCATCTGGATTTGACAGCAATATGAGGAAGACTGTCCATCTCTGTGGTTACTTAAATCTGACACTGAAAATAGAAAAAAACCACCCCACCTTCTAATTTGTCTGCCACAGTTCCCCAGGCACTGGTTCCTGGTGAGGCTTTCTTTACTAGCTTAGACAGCCTTTTAATTTCCTGCTTATCAAAGAAGGAAACCAACACATTTATCCTCAGTCACATTTGAAGGCTTTAAAACTTTTCCTCCCAGCACCTAAATTGTTCAGGGTCTTTTTTCCTGAAAAAAATTCAAATTTGCCAGTCCTTCCTACAAACCATGGCAGTCCAACCACAAACAGTCCAGCAAGTCACCCTACTCCTCTCTCCAGCATGCAGCCACAAAAGGGGTGGGACTCAGCCTTACAGCACTCCACACACAAGGTGGGCAACCAGCTACATGGCTGTGCTTAAGAAGTTGTATTTTATTTACAGTGGTGTCCGTGCTGTCCGCGTTACATCTGCTTCAACAGTTGTCTCTGCTCCACCAGTCCTTCCATCCGCCTGTGTGCTGCTGGGAGCAGTTTTAAATATCCTCTCAAGCCAGACCTGATATTGAATCTTCTTTGCACTGATCCCTGGACATTCTTCACTGACAGCAGCCTCTGCTGGGTGACAGGTCCAGCTGTCCTTTCCTATAATTCCATATTTCACAGTTTTCCCATCTGCAGGTAGTTTAAGCTCATGCTGCAGCTACTTCCCAAACTTTCTCAGCAGAGGAGATAATAACCAGGCAACTGAATGATGAAAGAGAAGTGAGAAGTGGCAAAGTCTCACAACTGGGGCCATCACTTCATAAAGAGAGCAGATTTTCTCCAGGTTAGCTCTGATGTTCAAGACCAGGACTCTAGAGGTAGGACGGCACATGGTGTAACGTGGTACATCACCAGGCAGAGAGAACAAAATGCAGGGCAGTAACTGCCTAAGTCTATGTACCACTGGAGTGAAAAAGCACTAAAATGAAACTTTTATATGCACTGTAAAAGCATTTTTACTTAAAAGCACGTAGCTGGAACAGCTGCTTTGCTTTTGAATGGACAGCTTTGAGCTGTTCCACAAACATGCTGTGTCTGTAAAAGATGGTTTCAGTACTGAGTTCAAGAGGACTTTAGGGTGGGGAGTTAAAAAAAACAAAAAAGACATTAACACTTTGTACAAAGTGACTAAAACCAATAAACTTGTACAAAGCCTTAACTCTTGTTCATCCCTTCATATTTAAAAAACCTACTTGTTCAAAGCATTGTTCAAAGATGCTTCAGTTTACATCAACGTCACAAGTCACAACACTCACACACTTTTCCTGACGGCAGGTTCAAAGTGGACCCTGCTCACATCCTAACATTGCTTCTTGATGAGCACTTTTAAATAAAATGCCTACATCTTCTTGATATAGGAAGTATTCCTGAACCACTGTTTTTCCAGTGACTGTAATGACCCAAGAGAAAAACCCCTGAGACAGGTCTTTTCAGAAAACATGAAGAATGGTTCCTGTTAAAAGTCAGTACTAGAGATTACAGGTTGATGTATTTTGGATCGGTGCTACTGGGCAGAAGGAAGAGCAAAATTTTATGTGTTCAGCCTATTAACATTTATATGTTTAAATCCTTCAGCACCCACCACCTTTAATTGCTGGAACATCCAATTACTAAACTGCAAATACCAGTTCCTGCGTAGCTACCACTAATTAAATGATGATGAGACTGCTGCTGTGCAGGTCTCCCCTCAAAATGGGCACAGAGCCACCTCCCCCCAGATGCCATCACGGGCACACCCAGCAGTGCCCCCACAGCTCTGGGTGGCTCAGTGCCTCACGCTGTGGCATGCTGAGGCTGAAGCTTATCTCCTGGGCGACCTGAACAAGGCAGCAGGTCAAATCCCATCGACAGAATGGTCAGCTGCAGCCTAAATGTCTTGGAGGCCAGGCATTTAAAAAGCTAAGACCTATTAGGGCTTGCACAGTCGAGAAAGAAATGGAAGCACCATTGACTGGGGTCCTTGAGAAAGACACAGGAAGCAACCTAAGGACCAAGCATCTTCACATGGCTGACTTGAGAACACCATGCAACCTCAGCAGGTGTTTGGGATGAGAGCAGTCACTAGCTCCAACAAGACCTACAGCTTCTACCATAGTCACAGCTCAGGCTTTCATCCCTGAATTAAGTATGTCTTGTACCCACCACTGTGAGTGCTTTCATTGCAGTGAAAGTTCCAGTAACAGGAGAAACGTATCCTGGAATAACCACACTTGCAAAAACTAAAATAAAACCAGCCAGAAGTATTTAGATCCTTTGGCAGAAAAATACTCCCTTGCCCTTAAAAGTGAAGGCCCTGCTCTTACATTGCCTCCACTCCACAGCTCTAGAGCTATGGGGATTTAAGGCGTTTCTTTAAACCCACAATACAACCAACTCATGGGATGCAAGAGAAAATGTCTAAGAAAATAGGAAGCCATTGGAAAACAGGCAGGAATGAAGCAGACTGTCTTCTCCCTCTTATGCAGTGACAGGGAAAGGACTCCAGCCTAGAAATGCAATGTCAAATGGTAAAACACTTACAGGATCTCCCCATCTTTTGGTCACTTTTCCTTCTCTTTCTGATCAATTTTGAATCCAGCAGTAAATTTTATCCCACTATGCAGGCAGATGAAGCCTCAAAGGTAAGTTTTTTAAATTTCCTTGAAAATAGGCAAAAGTTTTAGTGGAGAAAAAAAGATCTCTCAGCCCTAAGCAAGGAAAAGGTTGGAATGCAACTTCGTATTTATTAGAAAGGGAATCAGCATGAGACACCAGCCTCCACGGACAAAGCTGCAGGAAAAGCTTTGCTAATTCAATTATTCAGGAAACTATGTGTTTACAGTAAAAACTCCATGTTTCTGCAAACAGGGAAAATAGTCTTCCACCAGGCTCTTTCCCCTAACATACTGGAGTACACTACAATATTCTACATCTGACCTCAGACAGCTAGTTTCACCTTCTATCACACTTAATAACAGCAGTGGCAGAGGTGTGGAAATACCTGCAGCTAAATGTTCAGGTCAAGCACACTAAACAAACCCCTGTCACCTAGGAAGACCATCTGCAGGACAAGAGCTGGTATTTTTGGGAGCACTGTGTGGAGAGAAGCCCAGAACACCACCAGCACCATCCCACAGCACTGTGGTACCTCACACTACACACACGTCCTGCAATGCTCCTGTGACCCCAGAGGACAGAATCTGGATGAGGGTGACAGAACCACCCTTTTCACCATGTAATGAAAGGAGGAGACCATGGAGACGGGACTGCAAGCCCCCTTCTCAACCTGCAGGTGCAAACAGGCAGCGCCAGAGAGGCAGGCAGTCCCGGAGTGCACAGGGATCTCTCTGCTTTCCCCAAAAGCTATGAGTCACAGAAGTCAAAAGATGGGCCAAAGTCAACCTTAAAAATATAGCAGCACTGTTTTTACCCCTTTTTTTCTTTAAAAAGCCCCATCAGAATTAGAATTCTGGGTAGAAAATAAAAACCTGATATTCTAACTAGTGGTACATCTTTTATTTACTACATTATACGACTTATAAGTGCAGAACACTATTAAGGACATCTCTCTAGATTTAACAGACCTACAAAAAGAGCTTCGTAAGCTTGAATAACTACCAGTTCTAATTGAAAAATTCATCTTCTTGAACAACCCAGCTACAACATACCATCCACCCAAAATGAATGTTAACTATCTAAATTACATTTATTTAAATCTGGAAAAAACATATTCATTGTAATAAAGATTTTCCGCAACAGCTGCTTTCTTTAACCATGATCTCAACTTTATTCTCTTGAGAATCACTAGTGAAGAAAAGCCAAATATAAAATCCTGTTTCCTGTCAACTTAAGCAGTTTTTATGTAATCAAAAGCATTGTGAAGGCCCAAGCCAAACTGTATTCTCACTGCATTCTAAAAATAGGTCTATCAACAAGACATGAGCAAAAGAAGAAACATTTAGCAAGCTTATTACAGCTCAGAAACCTAAATATCACAACTGTCTTCAAAGCAAGGTTGTACATTGCCCAATAAAAAACAACTGCAGAAATTAAAGTTTATAAATGGCCAAGTTCCTTCAAAGAAAGTTTCCAGGGTCTACTTGGCAAGGATGCAAGTCACACAGTAATGTCCATTAAGATAATTTTAAATAAATTTTGCAAATGCAAAATCAGCATAACCAAAGTACACTGAAGTCTGGCAACTTGCCACGATATACTGAAATAACAGGAATCTGGGCTGCAAAACCTGAATGCCTTCATTCTGACAGGCACCATAAACTAGACATTTAGCATGGCTTGACTCAAAAAAGTACCAATCACTCATCATTTACTTCACACCAGGAAAAAGTTTTGGAGTGAAAATTAATTGTCATGTTAACTCACAATAAATTTTTAATATCAGCTACAGACAAACAGCAATTACACACGAACAAGAATTGCACTTAAATAGCTCAGAAAGACAATACCAAAATTGTCTGTCAGTTCTAGGAAAGCAGATCCACAGACAGAGGCATGCACAAGATATTAACAATGCAAAAATACTTGGCACAAAAAAATCCTCACACTACAGGACATCAAGCACATTAAACTACTATCTTTTAGGAAAAAATCAGGGACCTAACATGACAGTTGTTTGTGTTACTCTTATAAAAGTTTCATCTTTACTCAAGCACTTAATCTCTCTTTCTGGACAGGGTTAACTTCATCTTCAGGGAAACACTGAAGGAGAGGCCAAATTCCTTCTTGATTTTCCAGCTTGATTAACAGTACCCACAAAATCCCTGAGGAAGCTTGGATGAGACAGAATGAAGAACTTCTATCCCTTTTGTTTTTCTCATGTATTAATCATGTTATACAAATATGCCCTCATCAAGGTTGGAATAAATCAAGTAAAAAAGACAAAGATCATTTTTCATTTTAAAAATGTGACACTGCATGCTATTGAAATGTGGTTTATGGTGTTTAATATCTTAGCCTATGAAAAGGTTATCTACACTATGTTTGCTGGTGTAACACCAGCAATATGTCCTATTTAGCATAGCTAAGTCTTACATCAAAAGTAGTGCTTAAGCCAGCAGAATACATCTCCCCAGAGATTTCTGGCACTATGACTACATCCACCTTAGGGCTTTTGCTTCATCTTCAGCAACACTAAGGAGTTCAGTTTATCTACAGACCCCAAAGTGACACATCAGTGTCAATGAAAACACATTACTATCAGGGATTACTACATGGGGTAGGGACAGAGGCTTAAAGAATGTCCCAAAGGTTGGTCACACTACAGCCGTGCCATTCACCGCTGAGCATCACAACAGTTTCATCCTCTGGGTAATTTAAGTTACTTCTCCAGGAGCTACACAAAAAAAAAAAAAAANAACGCAAAAAGCCACAAAGCACTGTAGTAACAGCACCTACTAACTGCACTTTGTTGAGCTGCTCCACAAATTGTTTCACACACTGCCAGAATGGTTATGAAGCAGCAGCCAGGGAGGCCCCTGCAGTAAGAAGAGTATTTGCTAATAGTAGCAGCAATGTAGTAATGTAGTTACTGCTGTCCCCCGGGCCCACAGGACTGTGTGGAGAGGCTCAGGGCAGCTCCCAGAGGGCAAGCAAGTGGATGCATGCTCAGTAATCCTCCTGTCCCATCGAAGGCTGAAAGAACCACAGACAAAAGACCAAATCTAGCCCAGGATTTCAAACTACGGGAAAGACGTCAGATTTTCCCGGGTGGTTCACACAAAAGCAATAGAATAATTTCATTCTAACGGCAGGCAGAGTGAGCAAAGGAAAATAGATATCAATAGAATTAGGACCGTAAGGTATTTAAGTATGTAAAACAACAGGAATAAGCCTGCTGGCCAGTCTGTTGCATACAGAAGTAGTAATGGGTTCCTACTGCAGAAACAGAGATTTGTGAAAATAAAGCACACAATAAAGTGCCTGGGGAAGATGTCTAACATCACACCAGACAGACAACTATTACGAACAGGAGTCCTTCCCTTCAGTGCAACCGAGGAGGAGATCTGGAAAGGGCCTCACTACTGCCTATCTCCTCTAAGTCATGATCCTTCATCTATGGAATTGATTTAAATAGGAAAACAGGTGCACCGTGGTAAGATGAGGAGTTCCGAATCCCCACCCCACGGACACTGAACAGTGCAGGTGCTGCACCGCCCTCCATCATCACTTGCTCTCGACTCTCACTTCCTCTGCCAGCACCTGAACATGCCGAAACCTTCCACAAGCCGAATTTAAAGGAGTTTGTGAAAGGGTCTGAGGACTGATAGGCAGCCAGTGGCTACGAGATCAGTTAAGTGCATTCCAATTCTTACACCATGTGGTCTCATCTCCCCACCACCTGCAGCCCGTGGCTACCACCCAACCGCCTCTCCTGGTAGCTCTGAAGGATCTGTTGAGCCCTCGGGAATTGCTCCATGCCGTGCAGGACTTTGGGAAGGCCTCTCTCCATGTCGGCGCCTCCACCGGCACGCCGCTGCGGTGCTGCGGGCGCGGAGAGCGGAGCGGCTCCCGCCTGTCC
>VWZP01002663.1:752423-784067 GCA_013396995.1 Dicaeum eximium
GCGCCCCCCGCCTGTCCGCACGGCCCCGGGACAGCCTGGGGCCAGCCTCCTGCCGCGGCCCCGGGGCATCCACCCGGGACCCGGGCAGGAACACCACTGCGGGCGCCCGGGGAGCCTGCACAGGCAGCCCCGCTCGCTGCGAGGGCTGCTTTTCCTGNCCGCGCCCCGACCCCACCTGGCCGGCGCAGCAGCGGGCGGACATGCTGGCGGAGCGGGCCGACGCGGCTCTCCCGCTGCTCCCGCATGCAGGAGCGCGCAGGGCTGGGAGGTCCCGGGCTGGGCAGGGCTGGGACGTCCTGGTATGGGATGGGATGGGATGGGCAGGGCAGCGCGGGGCGCCGCGGGCGGAGCGGCACCGCCTCTGCCCGCCTGCCGGCCCGGCCCGGCCCCCCCCCCCCGCTTCCGCTGTCGTCAGCCCGCGTGTGAGCTCCGCTAGCCCGCTCCGCTAGCCCGCTCCCCGAGTGAGCAGGAGCGGCGGCTGCTGCCGTACGGAGCGGGAATCCGAGCGGGGCCATCCTCGGCAGGCTGTCCTGCTCGCAAGGACACCGCTGAGATCACTAATACACTCACTAAACCACCTGGGTTTGAACTGCTGGCATCTGATAAATTCAGTGATTAGGACATTTAAACATGCGGATCTTGCGAGGCCGGGCATCAAATTGAAGTTTAACGCTGTAGTGTACCAACCTGCGTTGGCGCATCGCACGGCCGGCACACGAGCCCGTTCCTGCGTGGAAAAGCCACGCTTTCCAAAGCTGTTCCAAACACAGCTGTAAGGCACTGCTTTCCTGACGGGAGCTGAGACCTTCCTTCACTGTTTCCGAAATACACTCTCCAGCCTCAGTCGCTAAGAATCATGCGCAGTACTAGGCAGTAGCCAAGTGTGAAAAACAGCGTTCGCTCTCTAGAACTTTTAGAAGTTTAATAAAGGATAAAAGAAGGACAAGTAATCCAGCTGGAGTGCTTTTGGCGAACGGCCAAGGAGCACAGAGGTAACTTAAAATCATGTTTTCTGTATACGGTTACGTTGCTGGTGTTACATGCATATTCGTTAGCTTATTCACTATTCAAACATTCTTGAGAGCTTGTAATCCAGCTGGAGTGCTTTTGGCGAACGGCCAAGGAGCACAGAGGTAACTTAAAATCATGTTTTCTGTATACGGTTACGTTGCTGGTGTTACATGCATATTCGTTAGCTTATTCACTATTCAAACATTCTTGAGAGCTTTTGATGTTCCAGGGACTCCTTTTTGTATTGGCTTTACATCCTGACTTATCTGCAGGATATCCCGTAGGTCCCGTCAATGTATTTTGTTCCTTCCCGTGGTTTCTTCCCGTGATTTCTTACTTCTCCGATAAGAGGAGTTAACGAGCTCTTCTCCAAGTCTTCTCGGGTGCTCTGGTTTGTGTCACTGTTATCAGTGACGCTGTTAAGTGTTTGTGTGTCACTTGGAGAGGTCAGTCAGAGGATTGCTTTATACTCTTCTCTTAGTTACACAAAAGCCTTTTAACATCTCATGTTTTGCTAAGGTCTACAGTATAATACATTCATCATTTCTATAAGCTATAGATAGATATTATATTCATTGCACTACTATTTCTATGAGCTGTATATTGCATACTTAAACTGATAGATTATGTTATATTAACAAGCAACTAAAAGGAGTTATAAATTCGACCATATCTAAATCCTTGTGATCAATAACAACATGCAAAAGCTAATACATAAATGTGAAAGCCAAAATTATATGGTCATTTTTAACGGAAGGATTTTTCAGCTTCCCATGTGACAATAGGAACTTGCAAAGCCAAATTCAGATATGACAGGCATCATCATACTGATGAATGTGTCTTTACAAACACACTGTGTGTATCTGCTTGTAGGTAAGGCCAGAGATTGGTACATAAGGAAACAACAAGAGAACCTATTAATTTTAGAAAGCTTTACTAATTGACACAGACTGCTGCTCAGCCAAGGTCATGCTAAACTCCTGAATTTTGTGAAGAAGAACAAAGATAGAGTTATAAATATTACCTTCTCTGCCCAGGGTGGACTTAAAGCTAATTTTAATGATTATGTATGTTCTACAGGAGGGCTACATATTAACGAGATGTTTTGTAGGTGGATGGGAAAGTCTGTACTTTCACAAGACGCCTCTGTCTCCTTTGTGGACACTAACCTGTAGCAACATGAATTAGCTGCACAGATAGGAATTACTACTGCAAAGCTATGAAAAGTAGAAATTAAGGACTCTATGGAAAGACCCTGGTCTTGCTTTTTGTCCTTCTGTGTGTGTGCATGCTGTAATATTTAATATAACTATTTTAAACTCTATTTCTAGTCTTAACTGCTCTTACTTTAGAATTCAGTACAACCAAAAGCTGTTATCCTGAATAGGGGTATGTACGTGTAGATAAGGTAGCAACACCTACCAGGGAAACTTGGATGGATTACAGGATGTGAAACCCCTTCCTCTTTCCTCTTTCCTCATGTATGCAAACAAACAGGGTTGGTGCTTCAGGAAGTGGGTCATGTGATGAATCAGCATTACATAATTTGGTGTTTTATTAGGGACTGAAGAGACCCGTTACCATAGCGGGACAATTAATAAAAACCAGATATGTACTTTGTTTTTAATGGTGCTCCAAAAACTTCATATACTCAGCTAGAGACAAGATATTTACCACTCTTACAATATTAATTCTGTCAACCAGATTGTGAAAAATGACCAGATAATATTGGCTTTCACATTTATGTATTAGCTTTTGTATGTTGTTAGTAATTATAAGGATATAGAAATAGTACCAATTATAGCTCTTTTTAGCTGCTTGTTAACATAATATAATCTATCAGCTTAAGTATGCACTGTATTGCTCATAGAAATAGTAGTGTAATGAATAGAATATCTCTGTATTGCTTATATAATAGTGTGATGAATGTATTGTATTGTAGAAAAGGCTTTTGTGTAACCAAGGCCATCCGCTGCCTGACCTGTCTCAGTGATAAGATAACCGTGACACAAACCAGACCACTGGAGGACATTTAGAGAATACCATGTTCAATTTAAGGAGAACAGACTAAATTCTTATCAGAGGATGTGAAACAGCAGGATGGAGACACAAGAAGAAATAAAACACATAGACCTGACACCCAGGATGTCGTGCAGATAAGCCAAAGGGGGAAGAAGTCAAAAAAAGGAGTTCTCAAAACTTCAGAAAGTTTGCAAGAAAGTTTGAATGAGGTATGAAAACATGAATATGCATGTACCTCAGCAATGTAACTGTATAAAGATAACACTGCCTGTATACACCGGTGTGTTCCTTGGCTGTCAGCCAGGAACACCCAACCGCTGGATTTTTGTCTCTTATTTTATCCCTTATTAAATTTTACAAATATTCTTTATCCTCTCTTCTGTCTCTCACAAGATGGTTATTTAACTGCAAAGGACACCAGTTTGTGGGCATCTGAGAGGACCCCAACACAGTTCAGGCACTGATCTGGCTGATGCTCGTGCTTTGTAGCAGCAGCAGAAGTCCCAGCCTCAGGTGAGCACTCCTCAAGCCAGGACTGGGGCTGGAGGCTCAGCACACCTTCTCTGATTTGTAGCTCCTTTCCCCAGAAGCTGCAGAGATAGACTCAAGAGCTGAACAACGATCAGGAAAGCAGCATGACCAGCCAACAGGCAGTGGAAAACCACTGCTGTGTTTATCTTTGAAACACAGTCAGCTTCCCAAAGAATGTGGTTAAGACATGGGAACACAAGGATCACAGCATAGTGAGAACTCAGCAAAACTGCAATCATCTTCTATTTCTGTTCCAGACTTCTTATACAATTGCAAGAAGCTGTCTGGTCAGGCTTTGCTTGATTTCCACATCTGCAAAATCGACTCAAAACATGAAGGAGAGTCTGAGGTTTAATTTTAAAATGAAGCTTTATTAGAAAGAGAGACTGGTGAAGGTGATGTATGGGCATGGTGGAAGAGTAGGAGGGGCTGTACCACAAGTCAGCATGTCTGTGATAGCAACAAGCATTCACTGCTTGGGGAGCACCATTAATTCACTGCTCTGTGCAGAGCTGTTAATGTCAGCCAGTGCTGCTATGCACAAATCCAGCCTCTGCACTTAAGGAAACAGCAGAGCTCTGTAATGGCTTTCCAATCAGTTAGGGCACCCCAGAGCTCTGGGATGTGTGCCTTGGCTTTTTCAGTAAAAATTCATCACCAGAAAGGCTTGAACTTCCCTGCTGTGTTGCTGGCAAACATTATGCAGACTAATAGCAAAGCAATGTGCAGATGTTACTGCATGGAAAGAATTGTCACTCTCAAACTATCAGTGCATTTAGAATAAGGTTTATCCGTCAAATACACATTCTGAAATCAGAGAAGGCTGAGTTGATTTACTGGGCAGAAATCTTCAACCAGTAATAATTCCTGCCTCAAAATCTTCCTTTTGGCAGAAGGCCTCTTTGAAGAGATGCTAATTCTGATTTAGGGCTTTCAAGTGACAGGGAATTCACTGCATCACTAGGGAAAGGCAAGATGCCTTGGTCTTGCTTTGTATAGGGAATTTTATGCACACAGACTTAGAGACTTCTAGTAAGTCAGGAAGAAGGGAGGCATGGAGTGTCCCCACAGGACAAAAGACAGCCAAGGAGTACCCAAGAACTGACTTAAAACTCTGAGGTGCCAGGGAGCAAAGAAGGAAGGAAAGCACTAGTTTAGAAGTTGTAACCATGGGGCAATTCTCAGGAAAACCCTGGTCAGAAGCCAGCTGTGCCCTGGGAGCAAACTATTCTCCTCACCAGAATGTGCGCAGGCGGAGCAGCAGAATCTGAAGCACCTGAAGCATGTCACTTTTAGGCAGATCACAAGACAGCCAACCCATTTTTAGGCATACTGGTGACCTCTGGCACATCAGCTTTGCTCAGGTCACTGGAACAGGCATTGTTACCCTCAGATGCCAACTACAGTTTCACTTGCATGTGTTGCACCTTTACACATGCCCGCTTTACTCTTCCCCCACTCATTGCTACATGGATTATTGTTACAGAAGCAGAGGTTCTCACCCTGCTTCTCATCCTCCCTCACTGTGAGAAGAATGCACCTCTACAGAGAATTCAAAAGATGTTTGTGGTGAAGCAGAAAGCTTTTTAGCATAGCACAGGGAAATCATAACTTAGCAGGAATGCTCAAAAACTCTCTGCTTCCTCAGTATGAACCAACCCAGTGTATTTTAGGATAAGAATATTAGCAATTGCATTGTTTTGTTCTCATCTTCTGAAATAAAGCTACAATTCAGAATGATGCTTTCAATGTTACGTGATTTCGATTTTTTTCAGTAATTAAACAGTTTTGGCAAATTGGCAAAATGAAGAGCACAAAATGTCTGCATCCAATGAGAAGGAGAAATATACCACTTGGCTGTTTTTCAGGCGAAATTAAATACAGCAGTTTTTTTCCAGTTGTATATGCAAGCAGAAAGAAAACAAAACCACATTGCTACATGTTGTGGTGGTCACTTCTGTGAATTTAGAATTTGTATGCCTGTTAAAAAAGGCTTGAAATTGCTTTTTAAGAAAATCTATATTTTGCTTGAGCCTAGTAGTTAAGAAACCAGGCAAAAACATGGTTATGGGAAGGAGGAGAAATGTCTATGCATGTACACACACATGTTCTAGAAACCACAACTTAGATTCCCAGCTGGAGTTCTGACGCAGCCAACGACCTTACTGTTTGCTACAGTTGTTTCCTGTGGAAAAGATATTCCAGTATAGGGAAGCACTGTGCACAGGTGTGATCAGACAGCAGAAGTAACTTACTTATCACATGTAGTTTTACTTGTGTGTCACTGCAAGATGATCTGTGTCGTGCAGTCTAGGTGCCTAAAGACCATAAAAAAGCCGCAGCTTTCTCCATTTGTTCCTAAGTGTGCACCAGCATCTGGATTATGGACCACATCTCCCCACATTCCTGTAGGTAGCCAAGGGTTTCCAGAAGCCCTGTCTTTTGGACATCTTCCGAAAGCCAGCATACCCTAAGAATCACACCAGGAACACCACAGCACAGCCAGCTGTGGGCCTGAGAAAAAGCAAGTTGGAATATCCCAGTACCTGTTACTGCTACGACTGGATGATCACCCTTAGGACTGTGTGTGGAGGCTGGGGAGGCACAGGGAACAACCACCACAGCATCAGGAACACCCAGGGATCTGCCAGCACAAGGCAAGAGCAGCCTGCAACTACAAACCCTAAAGGGGGAGTGGGCACAGAAACTACCAGTGCATGTGGGGCCTGACACACAAATGTAACTGCCCCTTTCAGAACAGTGGGTTGGTCATAGTGCTAAATGGTGGTATCTTCCTCTGTATCTTTATTAGTGCTTTGTAATTCACACAAAAAGTATTTTCTGGCTGGTAGCAGGTATGGATTTCTAAAAAATTATCCACGCATTTAAGTATTCAAATTTGGTTAGATTCTGGTCCAAGGAAACTTGCTGGACTTGAAAGAAAGTATTGTATAGCATTTTTAGTTTTAAAAAACCCACGAGGCTGGTATTTCCAGACAAAATTGCTTAAAGCCCCCTGCCACTGGATGTAGTGCAGCATTTCCTTCCTACTCAGAATTTCACTACATGATGTCTCAGATTTTCAATCACAACTAACACCTTTACCTTAGAAACAAGTGACATGGACGTTTAACTTAGGTGATGCTGATGAAACGGTGTGCTGGGAGGAAAGGAGACAGCAGTGTGCCCCAGCATATTAAACATTTCAGACACTCAGGTAACCAGCCAGCAGCAGGGAGCCTGGTGCTCACCGGGAGGCACTGAGTCTTACTGGACTTCATGAGTGATAGATGGAAGAAGGGAAGACTGATATCCCTGAGTTACCAGATAAGGTCAATATAAAGGGTCTTATTAAAGCAGCTCTACAAGAATGTGAGGTTAAACAGGCTCAGGCTGATAGTTAACCTGGTTCTCCCTCCTTACAATGGAACTTGAAGCTTGAAGAGTGATGACTCTCAGAGACACAAGCAAGCACTAGGTTAAGATCAGACAGTTACCATATCTCACCATCTGCCTTATTTGTCACACACAACCTCTAGCAGCAGGAAAAACTGAGCTGCTTGTAAATCAGAATTTCAACTCCTGCAATTAACTCTAACAGACTAAAATCAGTTTCTACCATCATATATAAAGATGAAAAACATGGTGGCACTTTCTGGACTGTTGACTTCTTTGGGATGCTGATGTGGGAACACCAGGGCAAGTTCCTGAACCTACAGGTAAATTTAGAGTAGCAAGAAAAGGGCAGTTTTACATTTGTCAACTCAGTAGTAGACTTCTTCAGGATTGGCAGATTGCAGTAACTGTTAATTATCTGTTAATTTTGACAGTGAATCTTTTCTTTAAAAAAAAAAAAATTCACAGATGACAAGTCCATGCAGGAACCATAAGTATTCTTTGAGGGTACCTGCCTACCACCTTGGCCAAAAGTGGAGATTTTCCCAAATCAAAGCACATAGCTTTGATATATACCTGTTGTGTAAATGAGCTTAGTGTAACTATCAGTGCCAAAGGAACAAATCTTATGTGGTAGGAAATAAGCTACACACCGGTAATGCATTCTAATTAAGAGTAAAGTGCCTCATCTCCTCCTTCCATCTCTGCAGATCATTCTGCTCATATCACAGTAATGAATACTGTTACTATGAAGCTTTCTGGACACAATTTGAGCTGGCAGAACAAGAAGAAAGGTTACAATGCTAATGGACTCTGTGCTGTCCACACAGCAAGATGGTCAAAAAATCCTTGTGCAAGACCTGCAGCTCATGGATTTGATTCTTTAGAAGGAAGAGACAGAACCCTCCTCCTGACCCTGTCCTTTTATTTGAAAGGAGTTTTTAAAAAGAAATAAATAGAAATTTTCTGAATAAGTTGCCAACAAAGAAGAAAAAAAGGTTGGAAGCACTAGAATGGAACACAGAGATTATATGACTCTAGTTCATGTAGCATCAAAGCTCTACTTAGGAAAACCTGAAAATGAGAAATAGGCATTATGTGATGAAAGAAGTTTGGCCAAAGAGTTGAGTTCTCTCACTAGCAAGACCAGAGCTGCTTCAGGAATCTTCCTGGTAGTGGTGGGCTACAGGAGGTAGTGGTGGGCTACAGAAGGTCTTCTGGAAGATTAGGATCAACAGAAGGTTGTCCTAGGCAGTGCTGTTTTGGAGCCAAAAGAGACTGCAGCCACGCTTGTCTTTTGCAGAGTCGCTCACACTACTGGATACCAGCAAGGTGTATGTCAAAACACAGCCTTTGAACATAAAAGTGTTTAAAGCACTCAGTTTAGTTCTCTGAGAAGTTTGTCTGTCTCAGCTTGATAAACCATATGCAGACGTATCCATGGTTTATCCTGTAATTTTATTACAGGCTTGTGGAGAGAATAGCTTAACTCAGAGACAAAGCTGACATATCTGAGTATAAAATGCAAGGGGGAGGAGAGGGATTAAAAGAAAAACAGACCCAATGATAGCCTCTTTTGTAATGACCCCTTCCTTCTCGTGCAGTGTTAAACACCACAGGTGAAACCCGCTCTGTAAAAGAATCATTACACTGGAGCACATGGAGCATAACCATTTGTGCACCAGAAGAAATGGCTAAGTGAGCAGTGCACGTGCAGTAATTCACGAACAAGAAGAGTAACAAAAGCCAAGAATGACTGGTAAAAACAAAGAATTGGCAGTGCTGCCTGGAGCACATCAAGGCCAAACCATGTACAGAAAAATACCAAAAATGCAAACCAGAAATTATGTTACAACTCAACTCTGAACCTTCTTTGCCAAAACAAAAAGGCTTCTGGGATCAGCGCTGGCATTAATCAAGAACCAGGGAGACAGAGGAGGATGTGATAGCTAGCAGTCCCTGTTCTCCATGACACCACAAGTAATCCTGGCATCCACGAGAAAAGGAAACCAGTTTTGTTTAAAAGAGAGAGCACCTTTCTGTATGGTGTGCTCATACAATGTGTTTTGCTACATTTATTGTGGCAACGAAGTGGAAGAAGAAAACAACATTCTAGTTCAATTATAAACAATATTAGTACAATGCATAGAAGTCACTCAAATTCCATCAAGTCTCGAGGTAAAAGCCATCACGTTTGCAAAGAGCAGAATTAACCTTTCAGAAAAGTTACTCATTATAACAGTAGCAGTTTACTCATGATAAAAAGATGGTAAAGACAGAAGAAATGTCTCAAGGCATTTATATTATGTTCCTGTTTATTCAGGTGTACAACTGAGAGTTTTACACAACCATGCACACTGCATGCGCCAGACAAACTGTGCTTGACTGTTGTGGTTCTGAACAGAAAACAAGTAGATTGCAGCAGCTGCATATTCAGTAAGTTGGTGTAATTAGAAACAGACTGACAATGCTGAAGCATGATTAACATGATATAGAGTTTACAAACTAACAAAGTCACAAATAAAACAGTATTTAAATGACTAAGTGCATGACTGCATATTATATTCACAAGTCACAGGTATTTCTTCTAGAGTTCTGACCTGTCATAAAAGTTAAATCAAACCATCCAAAAGCCTGAGATAAGGAAAAGAATGTGCTGATCCTTTCTCTAATTTTACCTTACTCTGTGATGCACATACATTTTATCTGTACAAACCATCGCTAAGAGCAAGGCAATTTTAGTCCCTGACATAGGTAGCTTCACACAGCTCCCTTCAACTAAAACAATTCAGCTGGACTCAACTGAAAATAAGACTTACTGCACACACTCATGGTATAGAACAGGGCACAACTGTACATACAGAGCACAGTCCAAATTACTGCATGGGAGCTGGAGGGAAACAGCTCCTGAACTTGTATTATATAAAAAATCACACATCTGCTGTGGCATACATGCATACAAGACAATAGTCTTGGTCACAAAATATCCTCTCACTTTGTTTTGCCAATTGATGGGGGCAGTTTAAAGGACACAGACACCAATGGTAAAGAAGGTCATATTTTACTAGGAATATTAAGGCAACAGAAAAGTAAAATGATTCTGAATAAAACAGAAAAGTAAAACAATAAGCTTACTATGGGCTCAGCTTCAGCAACATGCAAAAATAAGCAAGGTAATGCACCTCATTACTACACAAGAGAAAGAATAGTGATTTAGAAAGATATATCACCAATTGCCTAAATACTTTACCATCACCCAGAGTACGAAATTGCTGGGGAGCCCCATTTCACAGTGAGGACCTGGAGAACCGTTCCTGGCAACTGAGAAAATCCTACTTGGTGCATCCACTTGTAGATGAGGTCTCCAAATTCACTCTGAAAGGGGATCCAGCTTTTATGGGCCCAAATAAGCAAGTCAAAGTGACTTGGTTATATTTTTAGTGCAGAAGCACCTGCATCTGATGGCATACTTCCCTCCCAGTTGGGGCCAGGGCATGGGCAGAGGCCAGATCTTGGCTGGGAGGGTTTTCCATAAAACACACAACAAACAAGCCTCTGTTAATGTCCCTTGGGAAAGTTCCTTAAAACGATACATTTCTTGCAGATAGTTGCAGAAGATTATGTGAAAGCTTCTAAAGCAGCCAGTTCGGGGATAAACAGTTAGCATAAGCATCTCAGTCATTTGCTTTTCGCTAAACAATACTGGCAGTCACATAATGCCCAGGACTCATCTTGTAAGCCAGCTCTAGCTGAGGCCTGCAGCTCAGGCCTTAGCACAGCACACTTCAAGCCTGCTCTTACAGAGCAGAGTAACCATGCTCTCTACATTAATATACAGACTGCCCATCTAATTCAGTAACTACTCTACAACTTTTGCCAGTAGGAGCTTGGAAGATTGCTACTTTTTCTAATAGAAAAGGTTTCCTTCAGGGAAGGGTATTGTCTAGTCAGATACAGCTTTTTTACAAGAAAGAAACGGTGTTTCTTTCCCAAAGCAGAACTGACAGAATACTTAAGATTGTCACTGTTGTGCAAACCTTAACTGTTAAACCCAGTAGTATAGACAGTGCATTTTTCAGTGACTGTTTTAGGGGCTGAAGTTTTCCAGGCTTTTAGGATCAGTTAGAAAGATACGCTAGATAAGCAAATGCAAAAAAGTTTACAGTACTCCTAAATCTCTCTTCCCTATTCAGATTAACACATTTTTGAACCTGTGCCAGTGAGAAGTAGGACCGTAGTTATCTTAATCCTCTAGCTTGCAATGAGGAGGATAATGTTTGATTAAACAGACAATCAAAACTTACACAACTCATGTTACTGGATAAACTTTTCTCTGCACTGTCAATTAGATCTTAGTATTTTCCCAGTAGCCTACTGTGTTCTGTATTGGTTGTTAGCAGTTGAAAAGTAAGCAGATTTCCTAACTCTTCTCGCTTACAAGGAGTTATACCTTACATTAACTCAAGTAGCAGCAAAATGAAGGAACACACAAGCAAGATGAAGGTTGCTGTTCTCCTCTACAAGCCTCAAAGGCTTGCACTACTATACTTGCCTCAAAATTAAGAAAGAATGCTGAATGTGGTTCAAAGGCAGAAAGATGACATTGGCTCAGCAGGTATCCCTGAGATCCACCGTACAACAGCAGCAGACACAGGTAAGATGCAGCAACAGCACATGCAAGCTTGGTTCTCGCCACTGCAGAAGTTTGGTTACCCAGCAGAAACTTTGCTACCTCTCCATGCTGGAATTCAGGCAAAGCTGAGTCCAGTGTCTGCACTATGGATTGTCCTACAGACACAGGCTGACAGGAGGACTAGTGTAGTGTAGTTTTCCCCAGCTGGATCTTCCTCCTCTGTCTCTCTGCAATCTTCAATGCTTTGAAGGAAACAATATTTGTGTGTTCTCAGGTAACTTATCCTGCAAGACTGGAATAGGAAAAAAAACCCCTCCAAACAATTCACATTCAATCTGCACTTCATACTGTTTTCAAGGCAGAGGATGCATCTTTGGAGAAGTCTTAATGCATGACTGCTGAGAGAGCATATGCAACTCGTTTGTTAATACTTGAGCCTACTAACTAGAACAAAAACACATCCTACCCCTTCCTTACAGGAATACATTTTTATTATAGGTCTAGAAGGCTGTCATATGTTCATCTAAGCTGCAAGTGAGAAGAAAATGTTATTTGTAGTTTTTCCCCTTAGGATATATATCTGTACAGGATAGCATGTGATTCAGCACAGAGGTTCTGTGAAATTAGTCTGTGTACACCTGTAGCCCGCAAGTAGTTTTGACAGTTATTTTCTCAGAGCACAACTCAAAAGACAAGACAGCAAACCAGATAATCTTTTTTTCTCAATAAGGTTTTTATTTTAAAAAGAAGGGTTAATAAAACTCCTGTGTCCATAAGGAAATATTAAGTTCATATTTTACATATGAAAATATTAAAAAATAACCATCCAGTGACGATGCCTGGGACTTTCAGTCCTGGGAATTTTCAGTCATTTCATTCATTATCCAGAGCAATCAAAAAACCAGTTTTTTTGGTAATCCTGAAAAGTGTAAATCACATTGTTAGCAAAGAATAGAGGTCCAGCCCCCTCATCAAGGTTTGATATCATAGATACTCAAGACACATCTATTCTTAAATGCTAAATGCTGTTAATGACAGTGGCAGCACATGATGACATTTTCTAACAAATCTATGAGAGAGTGCTAGAATCAAAGTTCACTTGAACCAGTACGTATATTTCAACATCACAAATTCTGTAATTAAGTTTTACTTGCATTTAGGATATATGTAAATATTTCTCTTTATTCATATAAAAACCTAATTGTTGATATGATAAGCTAATCACCTAATTCTACTTTGAAACCCAAGAAAACCAAGTTATTCTAAGGCTTAAACCTGTCCCACCACACTCATACTCTTAAGAATGTTTCTTATGTGCTGTGAAATCCAGGACAAATTCTTAATCTTAAATGTGAATAGAATGTTTTTGGTTTTTTTCCCCAACCAATAGTTTTGATATTAGATTTCTTATGCTGAATTAACATAGAAAAAACTTTAGTGCACCATTCTTTAGAATCCCTGTTTGGTGTAGCTACAGCTCTGTAGGAATGCATATTAATAGACTAGAAACAGGTGTTCTGGGGACACAGTGCTGCTTTTGGTTAAGTGGCAGAGAGGAGATGGGCAGTTACATCATCATAGAATCAGTGTCTCAAAAAACCTCACTGATCAGAAGTAAGTGGTAGCAGTAGACAAAAAGCATGCATGCTTAATATTTTTCACAGGCAGTCATCCATCTAGAGGTAGTTTTCCCTTAAGAATAGAGGATGTTTTCTGAGAAGTTTTTAAGTTTGGTGAACACACCCCACAGGCTACAGCGGTTTGTTCTTGTGGAAAAGCAGCACATGCAGGGATGGCACGAATCTTTATCCCAGCAGTCAGCTCCTGGTGCCAATACCTTCAAAGAGGATACCCATCAGCAAGCACTCCGTTTATTCTGCCAAGTTCTGGAATGCTACGGGAAAGAAATGTGCTCTGTAGGATGCAAGGGCATTCTAAGAATTTCAGGGAATGCAACTTACTTTTCTTGGGAATTACATTTGCACATTTCCACCCCCTATAGCAATGTTGTCCTTCAAATTTTTATTTAAACCAAGACTAGAGGATTATTCTTCCAAATCACTATTCAGATGGTGATGCCATGTAAGAATAGCAAACAAAATCCAAGGCAGCAGATTTGCTAGCTCTATCATTGGCTCTCTCTCTTTTAACATTTGTTGGCACTGTTGAAACGTTCTGCATCTGTCAGCCCAGCTAAGGCAGTAACAGAACATTATGGAAAATCCACATGAGAAAATACATCATGTCTCCATTTCCTGCTCGTAGAAATTATATTGCCTTTTATACCAATATTCAAAGGTCTCAAAAAGTAATGCTGACTTCCTTAATGCCTCATTTCTAGCCAATCTCAAAACTCCCAGTATTTACACAGAAGCATGATTTCCTCTTATTGAAGATGAGACGTCTGGAGAGATGTCAAAGGATTATTGTTCTAGCTTGATACAGCTCTGGAAACTCTGCTCATTGTCAAATGCGAAATCAAATCATTAAGTCACAAAAATCAAAGAAGCATTTCTTACTTTTTCCTGTCCTTTAGTTAGCAGGCATATTTTAGGGCATAAACTCCCAACACTTATTATAAACCCTCACATGATCTTTGGAAAAGGAGCTAAAATGCTTAAATTAATCACCTACACTATTGTAACTTGACAAGTTCCCACATGCCAGCTGACCCAGGGTACTGGGGTGAGCAAACAGTGGGCAAGTACTCAGCTGATCACATTTATTTTTTGAGACTGAAAACTTGAATCAGTGAACCTAATGTATTTTACTTCTAATTTTGATGAAGACTTAGAAACAACAATTCAAAGTGTCTAAACTAAACTCAAGAGGAAATACACTTTTATGGAAGTCGCTCCATTCAAAAAAAATATTAGTCATATTAAAACTGAGCCTCATATTGGCAATAACAAAGAGCTGATGCTAACCTGACAGCTGCTACCTAGCATATTCAGATGTTAAGAAGACCAACTTCAAGTTTAAAAATATTTGCCTCCCTAATAGAAGGCCTGAGTAATTTAGTGTCAGATACAGGTCTTGAGTCCTGAGCACTTTTGTTGCTACAAAGATATGAAATACATGCTCCTGTCTGAGGAAGACTAGAGGTGTGTCACAGAAGTGTGCTTAATGTTCCTGGCCCAGAGTGGTCTTAAAAGTTAACCTCCTTACCTTAAGACAGAGTGAGCAAAAATCTCTCCTCTGAATCTGATTTACCCTCTCCAGCCTGTCATTTCACAGAACATCATGCTGTGTTTCAGACTCTCTCTCTTTTTTTTCTTAAGTGGTGTGAAGTTAAGTCACTTCCACCGAAGTAAGATGTCTCAGGAAAAAAAAAGGTTCATCATAATAGCCTATGATTTCCTGGGGAGTACCACTCCCCATTACAGAATTAATGGAATAGGGTTATTTCTTCTAATAGACTCCTAAACATCACTGAAGAGCTTTTTTGTGCTAATTCTGTTAGAACACAGGGCTAAGTAATTCTGACCCCAAATCATGTATCATTAAAGGGCTTCAGCCAGCGCCCAGGAAATTAGCTCATTTAGAGAGTTTTTCTTCTAAAACACTGTAAGCATCCCATTCTCTCTGAGCATGTAGCTCCTATTTAAAACTGGTCTTACCTTGATCTATTCCTTCTGTCCTTTTCCTTTTTAAATTTAAAAGTGCATTTTGCTGCTCCTTTGCAGCTTCTGCAGGACAGTTGGGCCTTGGCAGCTGATTTCCTGGAGTGGGTCCTGGTCTGTTGCTGAAATACTTCTGTTTCAATGCCTTAATGATAATCAAAGAAAAAGAAACAAGTAATTAGTATGAAGTGCCATTTATAAAGAGGTTATAGTGAAACCAAGCACTTTCAATTTGGACTTCAAAAATATGCAAACACTTTTATACTACAGAGTGGCCTTGGGGCAAATAAAAATTGTGTTCACAATTACTATCCACCCCACATGGATCTGTAAAGCAGGGGATAATTGTATCCTCCTATTTTCAACTAGTGCTCAGACATCCTGACAAAACTAGATTATTTTGTAAGAAGTTTTGTAAAAGTTGCTTCTACCTCTGAAGAGCTTACATGCTGAATTGACAGATCAGATGAGATTAAGATAAAAAAGAAAGTAGGAATAAAGAAAAATTAAAGGAATATTTTGGAAGTCTTGATCAGATTTGTGATCTGGACACCAGCTGTTTTGTTAGCTTTTAAGATCGGTCTTTCCCCCATATTTCTTTAATTGTGCTGTTTCTACTCTGTAAACTGTGAGAAAAGACATCACTTGTATTAGAGCAGAAGACAAACACTAGTCAGTAAGATTGGTTTCCTGTAGCAGAATTATATGTCTTACTCCAAATACTAGGAACCACGAAGTGTGGTTAAGAAAAAGCGGCCGTCTCTTAGATAATCATTTCTCATGCCAGTTACATTATATGCAATGTCAGCTATTAATCAAACCAACACAGTAAGCACAAGTTGTTTCCTGTCTTAAACTGTGGCATTGTCAAGAAAAAGTTTAGACTAGAAAAGTAATATATATTCAAGTCACTATCCTACAATATCACCTGAAAAATTACTTCATTCATATGAACTACCACAGAGATGTCTCAAGCATAGCAGAACTAATTATCTGGAAACTTACACTGAATGTTCTCAAAGATGGTGGCCAAAACAGCCTGAACGTGCTTTGAAAAAGTCTTCTATTAAAAAGATATATAACATGTACACTGATCTTCTGGATTCAAATCTAACCAGCAATGAGGGAGTCCTGGCCCAAAGTGGACAGCGATTTCTTGCAAGCTTCTCTATCAGTGTAAAGTGACAGAAATACAGTTTTCTAACTGCCAACTGGTGTATCTTCCTCATCACAGAAATCAGTATTGCGAACTAGAATATTCTGCATCTGCATTCTCCCATCCGGGAGTAGTAAAATTGAAAGTATCACGGAAAAGAATAATTAGATAAGAATGATGGTTTAATCACCACAGAATTTTGTTTAAAAATTACTACAAAAGTTTAGAAGACCTTGAAGAAGAGACTGGATGAAGTAAGGAGAAAAACCTTCCAAACCCAGGGAATAAAATAAGCTATGTTAAGACTTAACCTTCAAGTTTTAGGTGACTGAATTCAGCATGTCAAATATGAGTGCTGGAAGGAAGGTCATGGCTCATACAAATTTTAGTTGTCTACCTTGACTCTACACTGGGAATGTAGATGATCACTTAGTATTATCCATGCCATTCACAGCTCTCTCTATAAAACACTGGGATTATGTTTCTAGTAATTCATGTGATGTTTCATTTCCAACCTGGCTTACTGGCTTCAAAACACATTTATCTGATATTATCAGTAGTTTAACGAACATTAGGAGATAACCCACGTGTACCATACCTGAGTAGCTGTTACTCTGGTGCAAGGATTAAATGTGAATAAACCTTGAAGAAGACTGAGCAGATCATCACCAGCTGCACTGAAGATATGTTGAAGTGGCATTCCAGGGAAAGGCTTAAATGTGACATAATCTGGAAGACTTGTCATCCCCTACAAAGACCAAAAATGGAATATAAGTTTTTCCCCTAGAAAGAGTTCAGCTTTTCAGAAAAAGGGAACTTCACATGGCTGTCTTTCACCAGAAGCAACTCATCTTTCAGAACATATTGCTAATACGTGGTCATTGAAATAAAATAAATGTAGGAATAGAAGGTCATAAAAGTTTTTTTAAAATAACTATTACAGTGTGAAACAACTTCTCAAATGATCTGTCCTTCCCTTGCTTTAGTTGTGACCAGTCCAAAAGGAAAAACTGGGAAAGGAAGCATGAAAGAATTTTAGACAGGGTCACACACATTAAATGAAACTTCCTTTAGTGAACTGACATGGTGAGAGGGAAAATACTTGTAAGAGAGTCAGTCTTCACTTCCTCTACATTAATAAAAGTTAGCTGAATGTCATATGCATTTTGATTTTAAATGCACAACTGAAAATTTATATGGCCAGTGGGATGAGGGAAGGAAAATATCCACTAAGCAGTTAAACAAAAAATTAAGTGAATCTTTTTTTGTCCTCTAGGTATGAAATCAACCTGATTGTGTTCACATTCTAGCATAAAAATTACACAGACAATTGTAACAGACAATTATACAAACATAATGCTTTTGTAGTGTTTTAAGTATTTAAAGCCTTAGTTGTCACACTTCAAGTTCATCCAAGTAAAATAAAATATTAACACAAATTCAAAAATATGTTCAATCAGCTATAAACTTGATAGTAAGGGTTTCAGTTATTAAAATGTATGTGTTTGGAAATGAACTTGGGAATGCATTGTCTTTGTTGTGTTAGCCAATCTCCCATTCTCTCTTTTCCGCACTTGTATCTTAAATTTTCCTCGGCAAAGGAAGTCAAAATGTCATTGCAAAAACCTTTGTGCATTCCATTTAGAATTCTCAAGAAATATCAGAATTGTGGGGGGCTAGCAGTGCCTCACACAGCAGTTCTCTATTTGGCTCCAGTTCCATTTCGTGATCACATACCATAGCATTCCAGCACCATTTACAATAAGGAAAAGCTGCATGGAGAGGGAGCAGAGGTGAACAAGCCCAGTGAGTGCTTCTACAACTCAACAACAGAAGACAACAACCTGATCAGAGAATTTAGGACTTCCTGTGCCTGGGAGCTGGTACAAGTAGCTCATCAGACATTATGTCCCACTTCCTGTTACTCTCTTTAATAACCACAGTTAGGTAGGTCATTGTGTGACCTGACAATAAGTTTGGCTTGGTGTTACTTAATTTGCTCTCATCTCAGAGAAATGGTACTACTACTTTGTATTTGTTTCAGGATCACTGTTGAGGCAAATTGTTTATCCCTAAAGCTGTTGGTCTGTGTTTCTTACTATCCCCAAACTATAATTTACCATGGCCAACTTAGGTCCTTACAAATAGTTCCTACTTCTGAAAGTGATTAAGCCTTCCAGGTTAAAGCATGCTAATTAAACAAGCACCTCAAAAACATTAAGCAGCAACAATAATCTCACACCGGAGGCCATGGGAAACTGTCCACACAGAAAAGAAATCGAGAAGTGTTGATAGTGTTACTATTGACCATAGGTTTGGCAAGAGAAACAACAAATCTCAGCTGCTTCATGAAATGAAGCAACTGCCTTCTGAAAATGTACTGGTATTATAATTTAATTTCAAGAGCTAAGATAGAGAGTATCAAGTAAAACCAATGTCAGTCTGCTAAACAAAACTACTCACAGGCCATTGTTCTTCTGTTGGAGTGCCCAATGTTTCAAATATCCTTGTCAGCTGGTCAAGATCAGAGTCTCCAGGCAAAAAAGGAACCTGGAAGAAGGACATAGCGCTTGAATTAACTTCTGAACTTCTATTTTAGAAAGAAGCTTTGAGTGATACCTCATAATTGCAAGGCAAAAAAACCTCTGTATATACCATCTCCCCACAAAAAGGTACAGTGGATACTTGAGGCTTTCTAGTTATGCTCAAATAGATTCTGGAAGTTTCCTGAACCCAGGCTTGGTATCATTGACTTGACAGCAGACAGCTTAAACATAAGGTTACACTACAACCACATAAATGTAAAATTTACTAAACACAGAAAAGATTTTATTTCGCAGTTGTCAGCCTAAAGTCAGTTGGTCATGGTGATCTTCCCACCATCTGTTCTCTGGAGTTAGCTTTTATATATATTTAAAGTGAATCATAACTGGATTACACAAGTTAGCCTTGTGAAATGAAAGCATGAGGGAGGGTAGAAACTCGCTAGGATAGAAAACTGATCAGTGTCACATGTCATTTAAACAGAAGACTAAAAAGGGGATATTTGCCCAGTCCAACTTCTAGCTCACGTATCTAGAAAGCATAGCTCACATATCTTCTAGGCACACAATGCAAGTAAAAAGAAACTTGGTGATGAAAGCAAATTTATGAAGAATTAGAGACAGTGTTTAATTAATTAGGACAGAAAAACCATAATGGATATCCCTAGCAGACAGCATACTAAATTGTGGCATCATGAAAGCCCCTTGAATATAAACTGCTTTCATAAAAAGCTCCCAGAAGTTGCATTGTCCTGAAAAAGGACACATGCATTTCAAAATAGCACAGTGATAAAAACTGAACCATAACACACTTTTTGTTTTGTGACAAACCAAAGAATCAACTGAATTAAAGAATTTTTGGCCTACTAACTCTGCTTAAAATTATTCAACTTTGGCAGGTCTAATGCATATTTATTATGTAAAATGTACCCATCTCCAGTACTGCTTAAAGAGCCACTGTACATTTCCATATCTATCCTGCCAATCAAATGGAACCAGCACACCTATTTGGTGTGTCCAATCAAAGCAAAAGGTTTCTTTCAAGGTGTTTTCACACAGAAGGTTCTCCAGTCTGGTTATGATATGGCCACAAAAGCATTCAAAGGTGCAGAAACCAAGCAGAAGTCACTTAATCACAGAAAATAAACTATGTACTTCAGCAGTGTCTGTACCCCAGGCCTCCACTGCTCCCATCACACTTTAATGTCTTCTCCAAAGAGCTTTATAATAAACATTCTACTTCAGTGGAAAGTACTCAAGGACCATTACAGTTGTGTACCACACTGAGGACTGCCATTGGATTATCCTGATGTTAACCGTCAGCTTCATTCCAGTATTGTCAACTAATCACAGTTTAGAAAAACATTAGTCTTCCATTAATTTTGAATAAACCCACAATTAAGGTACTGGTGATTATAATTGAGGAACAGTGTATAAAGGACAGCCTAGGCATGTATCTGTGATGTTACACTTCTAGAATACTAGTGAACTAAAATAGGTGGAATGCAAGAGTTACCTACTTGACCTCTCCCATGGCAAGACTGTGGCAGTTTGTTGCAACTTTTTAATGCAGATGTTTTTAAAGACTTCCAAGGCTTGTGATGTTTATGAAGCCTCAATCCATTCCAAAAAACCACTTTCATTACCGTTAACAAGGTTTTGGAAAGTTTCTTCTAGCCTGTGTTCACCTTCTGCTTTTAGCAGGAAAGAAGAAACCCATAACAAGCTGTAGTGAATGGAACAGCAAATAGAAAATGCTCACATTTCAATACTTACTCTGAGGAGCAATTCGGCTAAAATACAACCAACAGCCCACATATCAACACCAACACCATACATTCTAGCCCCAAACAATAGTTCTGGGGCTCGGTACCACCTGAAAAGAAAACATGTTTTGGAAGAATTACGTGGCTTTGCTCATATCAAATGCTACATATTGTAGCAATGCAAAAGCTAAAAAAAGGGTATTACTTCTACCTATATACTTTTCAGACATTAAAAGCTATATTCTGCAAAGTGTTTTGTTTAAGAAAGAATGAACAAATTTGTGCACATCTCACCATAGGGTCACGTGCAACCATAGATTAACTGCCATTTCAGCTAACCTGATTACAAGTATTGAACTGCAAACATGCAGAGAGCAAAGTTCTTAACATGCAGGTGAACTGAAATTTTCTTTAAAATTTTATGCTGAATGACTCACAGAAAGACAGAATTCCTCCCATCTCCCAAGAAGCTCCATATTAACAGACCTAAGTAGAGAGCCTGGTTTTGAAACAACTACTCAGGCTGCCTAAGAACAATCGAGTTTAATCAAATGACACTGCATTTGACACAGCAGAATTTGTCTTTTGAAAAAACGTGCTAAACCAGCTTTGCCTGAATAGTTTTAGCCTCCCAGCAGTCAGAAAGCAAAACACTGCATATTTTGCAGCCTCACTTTTTATAGCATACCTTAAATAAGCCATTAAAACAATTTATAAATATTTTAATTGGTTCATGTGTTTGTCTCAAAATAGGTAATGTGACTAGCTCCAAAAATGGTCTTAGGTTCTTGTGATTAGCAGAAAGAAGCAGCTGTCTTGCTCCAAAATTCAGGCTTATAAGCAGATACATACTATTTCCAGACATTTCAGAACTCCAGAAAGAATTTAATTTTGACAGATATGAGAACCACCCCCACAGATGCATACTCAAACAGTTCTTGTGGAGATTTCGTTAAACAGTGCTTCCATGTGGTTTTTTTATGCAGCTCTTGCCACATCACATGAGCAGATGCCACTCTGAATATGTTGATTTGACATGACATATTTCAAGAAACACCCGTAAAGCAACTAAACAATCTCTGTGTAAGAAACAAAATAGTGTCTTACCTTGTTACTACCTGGTGGGTATAAACTCTGTTTGGGCTTCCAAAAGATTTTGCCAAGCCAAAGTCAGCCAATTTTAAAACTCCATTTTCATCTAGTAACAAGTTATTTGGTTTAAGATCCTGTCAGTATAGAAAACAAATAATGAGATTTGCCAGTATTGATAAAAACAGACATATAATGAACCTCCTGGCAGACATGTCGTAAGTGTTGTAAAATGAAAGATCCGATTCTATCCTAAAACCTACATTGTAAGCAAAAAATTTTGAAACCCCCAGGAAATAATTATTTCATCATATATGAAAATCATAGTGAGACAGACCCCCTTGAATATTAACACATTTAAATTGCAGAGTTTAAAAAAGCCTCTTGATAGGTTTTACCTTTTCTACAGATACAGCAGTTATGTTATCTGCAGAGCTGCCAACTGAATAAAAAGACCTGGCCAATGCTTCAAACAACAGCAGAAATCATGGAAGTCACATAGTTCAATACAGTAGCAGTGTATTGTGGATTGACCTCTGGCCAACAGGAAAGTATCCACACAGCCATTTGCTCTTTCTATGCTATCCCACCCACCACCTTCAGCAGTAGAGGGTTGGGAAGATCAAAAGCAGGAAAGCTCTAGGAACAGTATAAAGGCAATTTAACAGGTGAAGGAAAGAACTAAAAATCCAAGTAAACAAGCAAGGCCATGGAAATCCTTCACCGCCTCCCAAAAGGAGATACACAGTCTCCAAACACCAGCCAGCTGGGAAGCCAAAATTCCCTGTTTTGACTCTACCACAGTTTTTACCACTGACCAAGGCATTACATGGCATGTAGTATCCTTATGAACAACTTGGGTCAGCTGCCCCAGCTGTCTCTTCCCTACTTCTTGCCCCAAACCTACTTATCAGGGCAAGGGCAGAGCGGAAAAAAGAGAAAGCCTTGATACTGCCTGTAGAAAGGAGAAAGCCTCAAGAGTTCAGCTGCTGTGAAAAAAGGCCAATCCATCCCAGGCAGACCCAATTCACAGTGATAATTAAAGTCACATCTAACTGGAGAACCTTTTATATAAGTATTGAAGTCATAACCACATCAGTAAATCTTAACATTTCTGGTAATGCTTTTATGTCTTCAAAACAGCAAATATAAATGCTTATGGAATGAGAATGTCTGGATTCCAAAACTACCTTCATTAGGCTTTAGACTCTAAATCCACCCAATGTGATTTCTGTTGCAGGATGAAGGTTGTCAATTTAGTACATACTTACCCTGTGTAGAATCCAATGCTGATGTAGATATTCTAATCCTTGAAGTGTCATCAGCATATATGCCTTGATGTGAGACTGTGTCAATACAATACTTGTATCCTTTATAATAACCTGTGAAGTGTTGAAGGCATGGTAAAGCTCAGCACATAAGACAACGTTATTTCCATTCTTTCAGCTCAATAGTTATTTCAGCCTTTAAGACAGGCTTCAAATTGGCAGTCATATATTCTCTACCATTTCACCCTTTTTCCAGAAAAATAGGTCAATTCTGAAGATCGGAAATTGAAATGGGGAGTCCAGATAGCTTACGTGAACTTTGTACAACCCGACAATGAAAAAATGTGTGGGAAACAGAAGTTCAGTATTTAATCTCAGCTCCATATTGATAACCAAACTTCCAAGACAAAGACGTACACGTACAAATGACAATGTGCCAGTCAACTTGAAATTATGTTTCCACTTATTCCTTCTTTTTCTTTGCAACAAGTAACTAATATTTTTAAATACAATAGTTTCCTCTTCTATTTCCAAAACGACCAGAGGGTTATGGCTACTTGACTGTATTTTAAAAAATCTACTTAAGTTTTCTACATTTTTTTGATTTTTAACATTAAAAATCTAGACAAAGACCCCAAAGCTTGTTTGTTAATACTACTGTCCTGTTCAGTAATAGCCTTCCATAAGCTGAGTTACAGAAGAGCTAAGACTGCACAAATTTCATGCATGCAGCATATGCTTAAAACACAACAGGCAGCAGTCTCAGTGGCAGCCTGAGTGATACCACAATACAGTTTAAAGATTGCACGCCACAGCATAATGCAGAACAAGAGTATTTAATTTTTCTTTGTACACCTATCTTCATCTATGAACTTTGCATAACTACTGTGTGAACAGAATGAATCTTCTAGAAGTCTACTCATTACAACTTCTATTAGCAAAAATCTGGCCTACTCTTTTCAAGTCTTGCATTCATCTGAATTTCAGTGAGCCTGTCTCTGTAAGGTACTGATTTGCAGTTACCTAGCATTGCTACATTTGAAAACATGTTTAAAGTGCATGTTTACTACCAGTTCGTCTCTTACTATATTTTAGTGTCACACTTACATGAACATGTTTGATATTATACTTATCATTTGCACTCTGGAAGCAATGATCTGTGCCAGAGGTTCTACACTCTGACTGGCGTTCCAGACAACTAACACAGTAAACACAATTTGTTCCTTTAAGATCATGCTGACAAGTATTTAAAAGTAAAGGAATTAATCAAGTGAGAACTCATGAAAGCTGAACTTGCTCAAGCTACAATCTTCATCAACTGACATAATAAAAGTCACCTTTCTAATATGGGCAAATATAACCCTGTTAAAGCAGCACTTTCAAAACCATCTTAAGATACTGAAATAAAAAAAGTCTTTAAAAATCTTACCTCTAAGTCTGTTTCCATAAAATCAAACACCAGACTAATATTTGACTTGTGTCCAAATGCATCAATAAGCTGCAAAACAAAATGCATTATGATTAAGCATACTCTGAGTCTTCCAGATTTCTGAAATTCAACACCACTGTAGTCTGCACATGGATTTTCAGCTTACTGAGAACTGGTTCTTTGTCCTTTGACTTGTAACACAAAAATTCTTACTCAGTTTAGCTTCTTAACTCAGTTTCCAAACCAGAAAAAGTCCCCATTAAGTATGGAAATAACATTTTACATTATTGCCCTTCCTTCCTGGAGATAGGAAAAAAGAGGAAGAATTAACTTTATCATGTTAACTCCAACAGATAATGTAATGCACACCTTGTCTTCAAAACTTTCCTGTTCTAACTATCCTTTATTGAGACAAGACTAAATTTGCCCATGGATTCAGTTCTGTGTATCTGCTTCCTGAAGCATACAGTATTCAGAAGTTTTAGGAAATTTATTAGCTTCAGATATTTTTAGATGTGTATTCATTTTTGTAGCTAGCTTTCCAAGTTAAATAAAACTCTTTTGAGAACAGCCCTTTCTGAGGATGAAGCTGTGTTATGACACAATTTCTAATTTGAGATAACACAAGCGTGATGTTGAGCAAAAGTAAGAGATTTATCTAGCCTGGTACTCTTCCTTCAGGATGAGGAAGGTAGGTTCTCCCTGGTATGTTCTCATTCCTTAGTCTCAGTGTGATGACCACTTGAAGTGGCAAATTGCAAGACATTTGTCTGAATAGTTCATAACAGCAGTGACTGTGCCTCTTACACTCCCAAAACCCACCAAGGTTTTGTAAGGACTACTAATAGGAGCACAACCTTGTCTCTTGTTTTTAGAACCTGCTTATGGAACTCTTGGTCATAAATTTGTCTAACTCTTCTTTGAACTGTTGATGCAATTTGATTCTACACAGCCCATGGCAACACATCCTATAAATGCATTACACACTGAAGGAAGCAGTACAATCTCTACTCCTGCTGCCAATAGGTTTTAAATGCATCTCTTACTTCTACGACAATGGGGTTTGGAAATATCATTTCTGCATTGACACCACCTATGACCTTGGTTTTGTAGGCCTCCCCATTAGCAGCCTTTCCCTCTCTAAAGGGAAATGAATTCCTCATTTTTTTCATAAAGAATATGAAAGAATATGCTCCATCCCTTTGCCATTTTAGTTGTCGCTCTCTGCATATTCTCTAACCTCAATAACTAAAGCAAACACTTTGAAAGTAGGTTCACAATCCAGAAGAGAACCATATTTCCACTTTGAAAAGTATATAGAAAATTCATATTTAATTTACTTAATCGTATTTGACACTTTCTAATTATCACTATGATCTAACTTTAAAGTGTCTTTAGCTCCAGCTGGGTATCTGTAGGTGTAAGTCTACCAAAATGCAACTGAAACTAAAAAGATACCAGTTTTACTCCTTCCAAAAGGAGATTTTAAACATCCTATCTGTGTGCTAAAATAAGCCTGCTATTTTATACATGACTAATAAGCCACATGACATCCCCTTTACCACTGCTTTAAAAAGTCTGCTTTTTGACTGTTGCCAGTTCCACATGAAGCAAACAATCAGGTAAATTCAGCACTGCATTCATGAGCAATTCTATCAGAGAAACAAAATCAAGTGATCTACATTTTCACAATTCTTCCACCATTAATATTTATGTAGGCCCAGGCAAAAAACTAAAAGGATTAAAAAAAAATACTTTGCCTTTGTTATTTAAATAGGCACATTGCTATAATAATTGCTGAACTACTGAAAGTATTTGAAGATTGATTCTAGAACTAGCATTTCTTTTACTTACACCAATAATATTTGGATGGCTTAGCTCCTGCAACAGTTTTATCTCCCTGAGGGCAGTCCTGTTGATTCCTACATTGATACAAAGAAGAAAAGATGAAAGAACAAAATCAAAACTTTTGATTAAGCTCCAAAGAAACCTGTCATTCTGCTACTCACAGACCATTTACTACTACAAATTACACTCGTAACACTTGACAATTTGCTAAATAACAAGGACATTGCCATAACTATGTAAATTGCTGCAAAATAAAAGTGGGCATACACTTCCTTCCACAGCAAGTCCATTTCACACCATAGTAATCAGGCTTAGATTATGAAGCAACATGTCTACATTTTGGCAAAAAGGGAAAGTTGTAGAAATAAAAAAATCACCTTTTTTTCAGAGTATTGGAAGACCTGATTTAATTTTAAAGAAAAGTTTAATCTTGCAAACATCAGTCAACATGTCTCACTTCCAGTGGGAGGCAAACTGTCAAACCTCATGAATAAATCTCTTTTCTTTTTGACACACCATTATCTAATAATGCAAGGGATATGTTTTTCCACATTGATGCTGTAGCATATGTAAGGCATCAAAGAGAGAGTGACCAAAACCTGCTTACTCTTGCTTGAATCTTCTCATAAGCAGATTTTATAGAGGAAAAATCAGATGCCAACAGGAAGCAAATGGTGCCCTTCAGCAGTCACACTGATGGCACTGCATCAAACCATGATTCCTGCAGGATACCAATTCCTCCTTCAAAAATGCTAGTATGTGTGGCTTGTATGAAAACTGGCAAGCAAATGCTCCTGTGGTGTATCATGCAGGATGCTGCAGCTGCACATGAGCTGAAAAACAGTGTGCTCCTAAAACCTGGCATATGATTAAATGCTAAGACTAGCAAAGTTTTGGGCTAAGCTACATGGATTACTTTACATTCCTCCTTTCCCTGTTTTGGATTCAAATTAACAAAGGCTGCTTTTGGGTAGGCAGAGTCTTAGATGAAAACAAAGAAGCATGCCATATTATCAGATAACACAGGGAAAGCAGATATGATCATTATTTTTAGTAACATTTTTCATCTACAGCTAGACACTGTAGAGGCCAAAAATAATGACTGTCCCTAAGGGCCATCAGGCCACTGAAGGCCAGGTAGATCATGACTCTCAGGCAGCTGGCTCAATTATGAGACTCTGGGATGAGTTTCTCTTTAAAATAAAGGAACTGGAGAGTTGATAGCAAAAGACTCTTCACTGGAAAGCTGGTAACCTGATAAAGGAGTCCTGAAGAACAGCAGCCTGCACACAAAAAATTCTGCTGCACCACACAGGCAAGAAGACCAAGATTTCAATTTGCCATATCTGCACCTAGAGACACAGAGCTTTGATCTTGTTTTTATCCACTTTTGACTCTGCACACATCACAGAAATAGAAAAAAGGAAACATCTAAAAACAGACACAAATACTCTCACTCGTCTTAAATACTTAAGGCATAGAGATGTATTGATACAAAAAGATATTTAAACTCAGTGCTGTTATTATTATTACTATTATTCTATACTATATTCATGTTTGAATTCCATGAAAATTGAGAAGTTATATACTCATATTTAGATATATAACATTCATGCAGGTATCCATGCTCCTTTTGATTTTCCCTGCAGTTTGTGAAGCAAACCCCTACTAAGCCTTACAGCAGGCATTGAGCTCAATTTTCTCAGCCAATGGTACAGGAAATTTATGTATCAATTCACAAAAACAACGCAAACAAAGCACAGCTTCTACAGCACGAATTTGTTTTAAAACTCACCATCTTTAGCTTCTGATCTATGTCCCAGTTTAATCTGAAAATAAATATTTTATTAGTGCATTAGTGTTAAGTAAGATTAAGATGGTGGAAAATATATTTTTTAGTATTGCTCCTCTAAGACAGAATGAGTTTCAGAATAATGAAGCACTTTACCAGTTGGGTTGGTTTTAATTGGCGTTTATTTCCTCTTTTAAAAAAAAACTGTATCTACAGCATTAGTTTCTACAAAAAATAGCCAAGATGGCATTAAAAACAGACATAATGCAAACTGACAGTATAAACTGCTTTGTAGCCACGAAGCTTCATTTCATCACTAATGAGCTTCTCCTCAGGGAGAAATGAGAGCTAAGTAATTGACAGTTATCTCAGAATGATTCTAATAAAATTAGCAGAGGCTGTGAACTTGGGCTGACTCTAGGTCCTTTTGTCTAAATCATCTAATGCCCTGAAATGTCAAGTCCAGAATCCTACCATTGATATTTCCACATGATAAAAGTTAAGAAAATATTCTGATACAACAAAGAATGCTCTTCACCACAGCCTCTACCAGTAGCAAGCATACAAGACAAGTATTGCAATGCTAAAAGGGATTAGTGCATTAAACAAAATTAATTACTATTGACACAATTCAACTTGATGAGTCTTCCACTAAAGAAACCACTATAACATGCATTTTTCATCCCTTACAAAGAACAGCTGAAGACTCATTTTTAACACAAAAACTTCCAGCAATCCCTTCAGATAATAACATGTGAAACACTTTATGACGACAAACATTTTCATCATTAGTGTGCAAACGAGCATGTTGGAGATCCAAGATCACTTTTGTCACATTTTATCAAAAAGCTATCATATTGGATAAGGGACATTACTGGAAAACTCTCAAGTCTAGTAAGGCCTTCTGATTACTATTCATTATTGTTTGTTCAAGCTTGCAGGAACACAGTAACAAAAGACTGAGAGCACTCAAAAGAGACTTAAGGGCCCCAGGACAATTGAGAGAAGGATATGGAGCACAGACAGTGATTTCCACAATCGTTCTGGTAGGAATAGGCAGATCCATCAGATTTACACGTGGCTCTGAGGTTGCTGTCATCAGAAAAACGTTGGGTTCTTTAACAGTGGAATGATTTAACACCTGTTCTACCAACACCTGATGGGTTGCACCTTTCTCAGAGTGGAAAAAGCTCTGGCACAGGAGCTAGCAGGGCTCACTGGCAGAGCTTTAAACTGGCTTGCAAGGGAGAAAAGGAAAATACCCAGCTCACCAGCGATAATCAGTGGGATGGTGTGTCAAAACTTGAGGAAAGGAACACCAATGGGCTACCTCAATNAAGTCTAGTAAGGCCTTCTGATTACTATTCATTATTGTTTGTTCAAGCTTGCAGGAACACAGTAACAAAAGACTGAGAGCACTCAAAAGAGACTTAAGGGCCCCAGGACAATTGAGAGAAGGATATGGAGCACAGACAGTGATTTCCACAATCGTTCTGGTAGGAATAGGCAGATCCATCAGATTTACACGTGGCTCTGAGGTTGCTGTCATCAGAAAAACGTTGGGTTCTTTAACAGTGGAATGATTTAACACCTGTTCTACCAACACCTGATGGGTTGCACCTTTCTCAGAGTGGAAAAAGCTCTGGCACAGGAGCTAGCAGGGCTCACTGGCAGAGCTTTAAACTGGCTTGCAAGGGAGAAAAGGAAAATACCCAGCTCACCAGCGATAATCAGTGGGATGGTGTGTCAAAACTTGAGGAAAGGAACACCANTCTTCTTTGAGGAACTCTGAGATGCTTCCAAATCAACTGCCCTTGTTCTTATGGGGGAGTTCAACGTGCCAGAAAGCAACTGGAAGCATCACATAACAGGTACAGCCTGGGACACAAGATTGCTAAAAAACCTGGACAACTTTGTTGAAAAGGTCCTAAGGGAGCCAACTCAAAAAGATGCTGTCTTTGATCTGCTGCTTGTCAACGAGAGAATCTCATGAGCAAAGTGGAAACTGGGGCCATCTTGGCCACAGCAATCACAAAGCCACCGAGTTTAAAATCTCTGTTGACAGGAGGAAAGTGCCAGCAAAACTTCAACCCTGGACACGAGGAGAGCAGACTTCAGGCTGCTCAGAAAATTAGTAAGTAAAGTCCCCTGGGAAAACATTTTTGCAAGTGCTGGGGTCCATCAGTGCTGACTACTTTTTAAGCATCACCTCAGAAGGGCACAAGAGCAGGCAATTCCCAAATGTCACAAGTCAAGCAGATGAGGCAGAAGGCCAACTTAGCTGAACAGGGGTATCCTCTTGGATATAAGGTAAAGAAGTAAGGTATATGCCCAATGGAAGCAGGGTAAGGTAACATAGGAAGAACACAGAGATGCTGCTTGCCACTTCAGTATTTATTAGAAAGGGAATCATGAGATGCCAACCTCAATAGACAAAGCTGCAGGAAACGAGGCTTTGCTAATTCAATTATTCAGGAAACCATTTGTCTAAAAATGACAGGACTTGAGGTAACAGTGTGAAGCTGATTCAGTGGAGGTTTAGGTTGGATATTAGGAAAAGACTCTTCATCCAGAGGGGCTGGGCACTGGAACAGGCTTCCCAGGGAAGTGGTCATGGCACCAAGAGGTATTTGGACAATTACCTCAGGCACATGGTGTGATTCTTGCATTGTCCTGCACAGAGACAAGAGTTGGACTTCATAATGTTGATGGGTCCTTTCCAACTCAGCATATTCTATGATTCTATGAATTTTAAACAACTTAATAAAAGATAACATTCTGAACTGAACAAAATTGGACACAGCAGCAGGAAAAATTTAAAATAAAAGACAGAAAAGTCACTATCAAGGTACAGTAAAGTAAGCAGTTTGGAAATGTGTGTGTGTTGGTTTGTTTGTTGACTAAATCTAACAACCTTCAGAAACCCTCTGCAACCCTTCAGCAACTCAGAAACACAGCAAAGCCACTCCCTCTTCTGGGCTGGGTGGGCATTACAGACCGGTTAACCAGATCATTTAAACAAACTTCCATAGAAACAAAAATGCGTATTATGCCATTTCTCATCAAGTTGGTAAAAAAACCAGAAAAACAACTCGTTTGGTAGGTCAAGAGCAACCAGACTAAGAAGACATTCCGACACTTACCTTCTTAATAGCAACGATTCGGTTGTTCGTCTTGTCCTTGGCTTTAAAGACGGTGGCGAACTAAGGACAGAGAGAGATGCTGCCGTGAGCAGGGCCTGACCGACTGCGCGAGGGAGAGGCCGCCAAGCCCGCCTCAGGCCCGGGGTGGGCACCGCCCGGGCCCCCCCGCGCCCCCCCCCCGCCGGGACGGACGGCGACCCGGGCCGGGCCCAGCCGGGCTGCTGCAGCCTCAAGGACCGCGGGCGGCCCTCACGCGGTCGCTCACCTGCCCCTCCCCAAGGAAGTCGAGCTTCTCGTAGCGCTTGGCGCGGGCCCGCGCATCCATAGCGGGCGGTGCGTGGGGCGGGAGCGCCGCGGATGCCCGGGAACGGCGGGGGGCCCGCCCGGCGCGTTA
>VWZP01002663.1:792751-802803 GCA_013396995.1 Dicaeum eximium
GGGCTTTGAGCAACCTGGTCTAATGAAGGTATCCCGGCTCACGGCGGAGGGTGTTCTAACTAGGTGACCTTTAAGGTCCCTTCCAATCCAAACCATGTCGTGGTTCCACAGCGCTTTAGCACACGGAATCGCGAGCTGTGCCCTGCCTGTACAAACCACTTTCACCTTGGAGAGCCCCATCTTAAGAAGGAGCCGCCAGCCAGCTCCGCACCCGCTGCTATCACAGCACCAGGCACCTGCGACACCGTGTGCACGCGACTGCACAGCTCTCCCCAAGGACACCGGCCGCCCTGCTTGCGTGTCTTGAAGCCGCGGCCGCCCCAGACCTGCTGCTCGGCGGCGGCAGCAGGAGAAGCGAGCCCCGCCGCTCGAACCACGGCTCCGGCTGTCTCAGCCAGCGCCGTCCCAGGCCCGCCCTTACCTGCACCGCCCTGCTAGCAGCCGCCATCTTGCTGCCCATGGTGACGAGCCTGAGGGGCAGCTCCGGGCCCCGCCCACAGCCACGACCGCCGTGGGCGGGGCCTCTGCCCGAGGGCGGGGCCCGGCGCTGTGGCCCGGCCTGCCAAACAAACCGTTTAACCGTGAGTTAAAAAAACCTCCAAAACAAGTAAAACATTTTCAGGAAAACAAGCGTTTTATTTTCATTATTAGATCAAGGCACCCACTTTAAAAAAATACCAGTGATCATTCACCAAGTTAAAAGCAAAGTTACACACGAAGATTACAAGGGACACCATACATTCGAAAAACACACTACACCCCAAGAGTTTATTTCCTTCAAACATCAAACAAACACCACCAACTTTAAAAAAAAGCACAAATGCTAGGGAAGACACATAATTAAAATACTGCTTAGCTGCACAGTTGGCAATATGAAGTCACCTCTGCAGACGAGTCACTGCTAACAACAGCACAAAATTTCTGGCGTTTAAACATTCCTTTATAACCTTAATTCCTTAATAATACCTATTCCTTAATAATGAGAATAAACCCAACTCCAGACTTGCTAATAAATTTTCCAGATCGAGCTTTCAACTGGGACAAAGCAGAGTCGTGCATCCTGCTTGAGGTTCAAGCCCACGCTTGAGCCCAAGCTCCTGCTCCGGCCTACTGGTGCCCAGGACATGGGTACAGCAAAGCTTCTGTTTAAGTCCACTTCTACATGAAACCTTGAAACCTCTCTTGCGTTACTGCTGCCCTTCAGAGGAAAACAATGCTTGAGACAGGACAGCTTGAGAAGTACATCTTCAGGTAGTTTCAGCTCTACTACCCATTCAAACATTTGTTGTCTACCAGGAGATGAAATTTCATTTAAAAGAACTGCTTGGACACATTTTAATTCTCTAGAGAGAGTAACATGTTTCAGAAAAGTAAAATTTTAAAATTCCTAAAATGCATTTTTGAAATACATATAATTTACCAAGTTTAGTTAAAATGCACAGGGTGTATAAAATAAACACCACGTCTCCTGACTCACTGAAGATAGACATTTTTTTCAAGCTGTAGAACAATTGCCTTTAAAGATGGATCTTCTGCCCAGTTAACTCTGCTTCCAATTATGACGTTCTGTAAATGAGAAAGATTTACAGGTTAAAACAAGCCCTTGCAAAGGACAATTCCTAGCAAAATATCTCAAAGAAAGTCTGCTTTGTAATTTTTAATTTGAAAGTCCTTGAAATTCACAAGTGTTTGAAGTAGGCAGGATGGGAGGAAAAAGGAGAAAAGGAAGTATTGGTTTAGATCCTATTGTTGATACATAGGCAAAAAAAAAAACCAACTCAAAACGATGCTTTTTTATTTCCTAGAGGACCTTGCATACTACCTCTATTTTAAACACAAAATCCTAGAGAACGTTTTTAACAACATGAAATAAAGTTTGCCTCAAACACAAAGTAACAGTTAACATTCTCACTCTGCCATTCTGGATTGAAAATGGGAATTTAAATTTAACCAAAGAGGATTTGCTCTACTTAGGGCTCAGAAAACTTCAGGAATACAAAACCGGGAGACAGTTTTAGACTCTAATCTAAATCCCAGTACAATGTTAAATGTCTTGTTCTCAATTTGAGATCTAACACTGTTATCAATGCGAAATAGTAGCAGCCATAGCATGCAGAGCAAAAAGTCAGAACACTCTTTTTCCCTTGACATTCCCATGCAGCTTGAGAGCCTTTCACCCTAACCCAAACCATGAGGGTTTTTTTTCCTCACTCTGCATGACTCCACACTCCGGGTGACCTGCCAGTCCCTGCATGTATCCCGACCAGTTAGCAGTCCCCAACACATGGATAACCAAAAGGGCAAAGGCTATGCTGCGGAAAGGATTTGGAGACTGGCCGTAGCTGCAGGCCAAGGCTTTTGCAGGGCTGTAAGGGGTGACACAAACAGAGAAGGCAGAAGGGGCAGATGAAGGCTCCCTGGTAACATGGCATTAACACCTATAGATTTTTTTAACCATGAGATGGGGAAACTGATTTGGTAGGGTGCAGAGGTGACTCAGAGTAGAAGGAAATACAGCTATTACTGTGACAGACATTTTTCAAGAAAGATGCATTATTTTTGTACCTTTAAGGAAACAAAGACAGATTGATAGACTTTCTCTAAACCCTGCAAAAAATTAATGCAAAGACGCTTGTGACAGTTTCATGCTCTTAGCCTTTAAAGCAAAAGAAATCTTCCTTCTTTAAACAGTTCTTCCATTACCACTGTTATACTTACAGGGTTTAGAAAACACAGTTTTGTGTTGTTAAGTTATATTTGCCATACAGTATGTTATTGAGTGTATTGAACAACATTACCTGGAAAACATTCTGAATTATTGTAGTCATCTGTCTTTCTTTTTCTAATACATCAAGCATCTTCTCTGTTTCAGTGACATTCACACTTGCTTGTTTCTTTTTTTCTGTTTTCATCGTGGTCTGAATTTGCTGTAGTTTCTGTCCTCCATATTTTTTTAGTGCTGTTACATTATTAGGAAAATTAAGCATTAAGTAGTTAGGTTAAGAGTAGAAGTGAAGACACTCTTTTCCTCACAGTCACCTAAAGCACTTCCACTGCATAATCCTTATTTCACACTCTACTCCTTCCCTCCAATATACCTCGAGATATTTATTTTATGAAAGAAGCAATACATGCTGTGGCTACTTGGTATCAAAACTACATCAATTAGATCCCTGGCCATGAGCAAAACAGAACTTATGCTGCCTGCATTTCCCTCACACGGGGACTAATTTGCACCTCTGTCCTATACCCTGTTTTCAAGTGCCACGACTTCTATAGGTCTTTTTTATAGCTCTCAAAGACCCTTACACCTTTTTCAGATTTCACTGAAACCAAATTCCAAAGTCATACAAGAAGCATATGGACATGACCAGTGAATATTACTATTTTTATAGGAAACTAGGTTAAAAACTAGACTGATTGGAAGTGTTCAGGGGCAGTTCATACACTAATAGAATGTTGGCAGAGGATTCCTTCCTTTATTTACAAAGCTATCAGTATGTTCATTTTTCCCATGTGAACAGTTATTTCACTGTGTTTATTCATTACTGTCAACATATACACAACTCCCTACGCGTGAACCAAACAATCGCTGTTAAAATTGGTGGCAAACCTGATCATGAAAGAAAGAGCACTCAAAGCATTCAAAGAATGCATTTACCATATGAAGTTCTGAATATTGACATCACATCTAAATCACACAGTCTAACAAGACTACTGAATACCAATATATATACACTTCTTTTCAAATAAATCCCCTCTATTCTGCAAACACCTCATAAATATGTAGTATGACAAAAAAGTATCTTTTAGGTGCTGTAGGGTTGATTTAAGTGACTAGACAATGCGTTACTTTCTGAGGAGCTTACCTGAAATAATAAAATGCTGCCACATTGTTTCTGACTGTTGTCTTGCATCTCTCATTCTAATCTGTCAGTCTCACATTCAAGTAGGGAACACACCAGCTCATCTCTACAGTACTTTCTACTCTTTTAACAAGTTTTATAACTGTTGAGTTTTGTTACTTCCTATGTAAATTAATATTGCTAAAAGAGCTTTAAAATATGAACTATATGAACTCTACAGTAAAATACAAACCAAAGTCAATACAGATAACACACTTACAGAGTCTTTCCCTTTTAATGTCAAGCAACTGCTGTTCCTTCTCTTGTACCTGCTGAAAGGAAAAAAAAAAGTATTTTCCAGACTCTTGTCTTCAAAAATATTGAAAGATGCTAATTCAATCCACAAAACCAGCCAAGGGCAACTCTAAAACAGACTTACTTACGTGATCACTTTAAGTAATCCTTAATTTTGATAGCAGTAGGAACTGCACCCATGTCACCACAGACTTAGCCTTGAACAACTTGTGCAGTCCTGTTGCTTTCAAAGTGCACTCCTGCCCATGCTGCGGTTGGTTGAGCTGCACAACAGTAGCAGAAGCTACAACTGCTACTTACCTGCTGACAGTCAATTATTGTCCGGCTGAGCAACACTATGTGTTTTATTGTTTCCAGGATCAGACTACGGAAAGAAATAGTTGCATGCATTAAGATCATTAATATAAGTCAGTATCACAAATGTTTTAAGCAACTTTTTTTAGTTTAAATAAAGAATTTCTCTTTTCTCCTAATAGCAAATTAATATTACATGTCACTTCTTTTTGCACTTACAGTATCAGTTCTTTTCACAGTTAATATACTCAGTATCATTGTAGAGGCCAAAGAGTTCTCTTACTTCCCTCTTGGTTTCCCTAATATTTCACTGAAGTCTGTCCCACATTTTACATCACTGAGTTTGGAAGGCATCAAAAAAACCTAGCCATCTGGAAATGGCTATAAATTAAAGCTCCTAAATCATGGAGATGGCAATCTCTTAGCTGTATTTCTGACAGAAATTAAATTTCTCATATTACACCTCATACACCTGTTAATAATGGGTAGGAAATGAAAAGCTACTTTTAAATATGTTTAAGCTTTCAGATATTTTTTAAATACATTTTGCTTCTACATAGTAATTAATAAAGGCAAAGCAGAAGCAAGGCCCTGTTACAAGCTGTAATATGTGCTCAGCTATTATAAATGCAGGTAATTCAGGCACTAAAGACAAAATCTCTCTTGGCTACAAGCGGTTCTCACTAGTGAATCAAGAGTTATGATCTCTGGAATCAAAGGTGGGTAAACTCAGAGCCCAACCGCAAAACTACCATGGGTGTATGAGGTCTGATCATGCAGATTCTAGCCAGAGGTAGACAGTATATCATTCTGTCAAATCTAGAAAAAGGAAGCTTGCTTTCACAGGAGGTAAAATAAAATAATCTAGAAATGTGTCACAATAAACTGTGCAAAGTCCATTTCTTTCTAGCCATCTGACTCCCAAGAACACCTTACCGTGAGTCCTCATCATCCTGATTCAATTTGTTTCTCAGGGCATCCATAACTTGAATCCTGCATATTGTAAGATATAGGATATGACTGATGAGAACTCATAAGAAACTGAGAGAAGCAGGAAACTGAGAGAAGCAGATTTAAATAGGTAATAGAAAAAGATAATTTCCAGGATTCCACTTTTGTCCACTTCCACATTGGAATTATATAAACAAAATACTCAGAACCTTTTAAATATCACACTTCTTAAATAACGGAGTTTAACTCTCAGGACAGGAAAGAAATATCAATGATTATTTTGTGAGAGTGACAACTCCTTTTTCTCTTGACCAACATATTTGGAGACCATTAATCCCAGAGTCTGCAGAAAGGAAGCTGGGCAAAGGTGTGAATTCAAATAAACAGCCATGAAACACATGGGATGTCTAACATTATCAACTTCCATCTTTTCATAGGCATTTGGAAAATACTGCCAAGAAATATGCTTACTGATCTGTACAGTCACTCTTTCCCAACTGTAAACAAACTTTTTTGTACACATTTCAACCTGTAAGTTTTTAGTTTTGGAGGGCTTTTTTTTGTTTTGTTTTCTACAACATATCCATCTGCATTCCTATCATTCAATGGTACTTAAAATCTCCCCAATCTCCCATATCACTTTAAAATCCTGTTTTAATCAGACCTATATGCATACACACAGAGGAAACCTCCAAATAAAGGGTGAAGAAAATTCTACCTTTGCAAGGCCAATGTCTTGTTCAAGAAAGAGACTTTTACTTCCTCTATATCTCTTTGCAAATCTTGTTTGGCACTGAAAGACGAAAAGCAGTAAGAGAAACAACGTGAGTGTGAAGATAACAGAATTTAAAAGCAGTGTGACATTTTAACTTGCTTTCTACATATCTAATGTAAGAATTTTTCATGTGAGCCACAAATTATTAGAGCCAGGAGTAATTTAGCATGTGGAACTACATTAGTGAATTCTAGACATCCCATAAAGGACTGCAAATTTAAAAGCCACATCAGATACAGAAGTACATTGGGAGAATGAATAAAGCATTTCTTCCCCACATTTTCTCTTAGTTTCCATTATTTGCACCAATCTTCACCAATCTTCTCTGAAGTACTGATTGTTAATCCAGCAATTCACTAGGAGGGAATAATTACAAGAGAATTTTGAAGTTATCCGTGACATACCTGTGGATAAAGTTTTCTTCAATTGCATGATCAGGGGTATTTTCTTGACCTGCAAAAGAGAATGTCACAAAAACAAGCACAACAGAGACTTTAAATACAATCTATAGAGCATAAAGGATTAGCATTTTTAATGTGAACAAGTTATTTCTTACTTCTACCTCCAAACTTAATTTCTTTTACTATTAATGAGACTATGCTATCAATCAGCTGTATCAGAGAAATAATTAGGCTCTAAAATATTTTAATTTAGCATTTTTTAGATGAGCTAGAGCTGGTTCATGACACAGCTCTAAATACGCCACTGGATCGTTCAGTGGAAGAGCACGATCCCAAGTGCACCCTGGGCTGTATCAGATATGTGGCCAGCTGGTAAAGGGAGGTGATTCAGCCCCTCTACTCAACTCTTGGCGGACCCCACCTGGTGTGCTGCATCCAGGTCTGCGATTCCCAACTCAAGAAGGGCATGGATCTGTTAGAGAAGGTCCAGAGGAGGGCAATGAAGATGATCAGTGGGCTGGAGCACCTCTCCTATGAGGAAAAGGCTCAGAGAGGGCTGTTCAGCTTGAAGAAGGTTGCACAGTGACCTTGCCAAGTCCTTCCAGTCCCTGAATGAAGCTTACAGGACAGCTGGAGAAGAACTTTTTACTAGGGTACGTAGTTACAGGACAAGGGGGAACAGCTTGTACTTGAAAGAGGGTAGGTTTAGATTAGATGTACTGTGGGGTGATGAGACACTGGTAGAGAGATTGTCTGGAGATGCTGTGGATGCCTCATTGTTCAAGATCAGGTTGTCAGGTTGGATAGGGCTCTGAGCAAGATGGTCTAGTGGAAGGTGTCACTGTGCATGGTGGGGGGTTTGGAACCGGATGTGTTTAACGTCCCTTCCAACCCAAATCATCTCGTCACTCTACAGGTAATGGAAACACCTTAAATCAGTATTGCTGCCAAACCTTTGGCAGACTTTTGGCAAGACTTCAGCCCCAGTGACTAGATTTCTGAAAACCATCACTGCATGTCAGAGGAGCCTAAAGTTCAAACACAGAAAAGGAAGGGAAGAGCAGCGGGCAACAACTATATGGCATCTTTGTAAACATTAAAATACGTCTCAAAAGCTGCCTAGCAAACTTGTTAAAATGTACAGCCAGGAGAAAAAACCTATCGTTATCTTAAGGAGCACTTTTGATAAATAATTAAAGAAAATATCCAAAAACTATTAGTATATGTATATATAAAAAACTATGTATATATAACTATACATACATAAATACATACATACATACATACATACATACATATATTTGTATATGCCACATCGCATTCTTTGTTAGCGCAACATCCCACTGCGACGAGGGGTATACTTACCGGCAAGAATAGCTGTGTTGTACTCTATGAGCTGCTCCTTCATTCGGTCCCTCAGGCTGTGGCGGGAGTAAAGCGACAACGGTCAGAGGCTACGCGTCCCTTCATCCCACCCATGGGCTGCTCCCCGTCCCGTCCCGTCCCGCCGGCACTAACCGGATCAGAGTGGGGACATCCACGTCGCCGTCGCCGTCGCCTCCGCCCTGGGACCACGCCGGAGCCGGCTCCAGCTCCCGGGCTGAGTCCGGGGCCCGCAACAGCTCCGCCATGGCCGCCCCTTCAAACCGCGCGGCTCCCGGCGGCCCGCGCGCACCGCGCCTGCGCAGAGCTCAGACGGGGCGGGGGTGCCGCAGCCCTCAGCGGCCCTGGGCCCGTACTAGCGGAAAAAGGGAAAAGGACATTGGCAGAGCGTTAGGTAAAGTGCAATAATCCCTTCCTCTGACCTAGTGGACCTGGTGTTCGCGTGGACATAGAAGCAATAGGTGCAAGCTAGTAACGGAAGTAAAAATAGACTAAAAAAAAAAAAAAAAAGTGAAAAGAGCTGCTGCATAGAACCAGAGACTTACTTGGGTTTAAGAGCAAGTGCAGCTGTCAACCCAGCACAATGATCCTGTTCACCATTAAACCATGACGTCAGGTGGCATATTCACACATTTTTTTAACATGCCCAGGGATGCTGACTCCTGCACAACTGGGCAGCTTGTTCGATGCCTGACTACCTTGGACAGCCTCTGTAATTGTCTAAGGGAAGGTTCACTCTGGCTCCACCAGACTCTTCTAGAGTCCTCAACACTTTCTCCTTCCTCTTTGAGCTCTGCCACCAGGCTGAACACATCATCCACCTCACACCGCTGTTCTCTCTGCTGCCCCCAAGTCTAATCTGGCAGACACTCCAAGACCAAACTAGCAGAGCTTGTGCCAGTGCTCCTGTCCCTACACCACCCTGTGTGACCAGCCACAGCACCCGAGCCCGCCCCAGAGCTCATCCAAGATCTCAGCACTTGTCACGGGCTCCAGTAAAAATATTTTTATAAATACATTAATGGCAAAAGGTGAGCAAGGACAACCTCCATCCTCTATTAGATGAGGGAGGGAATTTAGTAACTAAGGATGAGGAAAGGCAGAGGTGCGTAACACCTTCTTTGCCTCAGTTTTCAACACTAAGACAGGTTGTCCTCACAACAGCTGTCCTCCTGGGCTGGTAGATGGTGTCACGGAGCAGAACAGCCCCTGTGTAATACAGGAGGAAGCAGTCAGAGACCTGCTGAGCCATTTAGGTGCTCACAAATCTATGGGACCAGATGGGATCCATCCCGGGGTGATGAGGGAGCTGGCACATGACCCTGTGAAGCCACTCTCCATCATTTACCAAGTCCTGGCTCACTGGTGAGGTTCCATTTGACTGAAAGCTGGCCAGTGTGACACCCATTCACAAAAAGGGTGGGAAGGAGGATCCTGGTAACCCCAGGCCAGTAAGCCTGACTGCAGTGCCTGCCAAGATTACAGAACAGATCATCTTGAGTACCATCACACAGCTCCTACAGGATGGCTGGGGGATCAGACCCAGTCAGCCTGGGTTAAGGAGGGGCAGGTTGTCCTTGACCAACCTGAACTTCTTTATAACCAGGTGACCACCTGGTGGATGCAGGAAGGGCTGTGGATGTTGTCTATTTGGACTTCAGCAAGGCCTGTGACACTGTCTCCCACAGCACACTCCTGTCTGTGAGCCATGGCTTGGACAGGAGCACTCTTCACTGGGTTAAGAACTGGCTGGATGGCCAGGCCTCGAGAGTGGTGAATGGTACTGCATCCACTGGATTTCCCATCACTAGTGGTGTCCTTCAGGGATCTGTCTTGGGGTCAGTCCTGTTTAATATCTTCATTGATGATCTGGACGAGGGGATTGAATCCACCATAAGTAAATTTGCAAGTGACACTAAGCTGGGAACATGTGTCAATCTGTTGGAAGGTAGGAGGACTCTGCAAAGGGACCTGGACAGGCTGGATCAATGGGCCAAATCCAATAACATGAAGTTTAACAAGACCAAGTGCCGAGTTTTACACTTTGGCCACAGCAATCCCCTGCAGCATTACAGGCTGGGGACAGTG
>VWZP01002663.1:803072-833486 GCA_013396995.1 Dicaeum eximium
AAGCCCCTCTAATCACCAAGCCTCAAAAGCAAAAGCACAGCCTCAAAAAAGCCCCAAGCCAAAAAACCACACTCGAAGAGCAAGTTTCAAAAAGCCGCGGGCAGTTCTGACACAGTTAGTTTTATGCCCTTGGCTCCTCCCAAAGCCTGTCTGCTGGCAGGAGAGCATTGGCCGAGTCCAACCTTTCGCCATCTGATTGGAGAAGTCCCTCTGCGGAGTTCAGTGTCTCCTCCTGCCTGTCCCACCTGAGATGTTGCCAGGCGAAGTCCTCCCAGAGACAAGGATTCTTCTAGTTGCCTCCTACACATGGCTGATATACACCCTTCCTCCACATGCCTCCGACAACCATTGTGAAGGGAAATCAAAACTAAATTGGCTCCTCACAATCAAGAGGATTAACACTGAATTTTAACACTGAATTTTTGTAAGTTAGGCTCATGTCATAGGAACAGACAAATAAAACTCATTTCTACATGGAAGACAGGTGTCAGCCAGGCTCAATTGCAGTACTCGAAAATTTTGAGCTATTTTTACAAGTTGCCACAGTTAAGTATTGCCTTTTCCAGGTTAAATTTACAATAACACCTATTCTCAACACTTCTGCAATCTCTGAAGCTCTTCTTAGGCAGTGCCGAGGGAGAGGACAACCCAGAGAGAAGTCCAGGGCTTTCAGGATCTTCATCTCCATCTGGTGGATATGGAGCTTTGAGCAAGTGTGGTCAGCTGCATAGCTAGTGTTCCCAATATATGGGTGAAGAATCTCCTCATATTTGGTGGCAATGTACATAGCTATGACACCAACCATCTGCGACTTCACCTTGGAAACAGCATTGTCCTGTAGAAAGAAGCAGTAGAGATTTATCTGAATTACTTGGTTCAGAACACAGGTTTTCAAGGTAGTGTAAGGTTTGTTATATGGCAGGATGTTCATACCCACTTAACACAGAATAACTACACATCCTCTGTTACCTCTATTGGCACCTGCAGGGGTGTTAGAAGGCCTTGAGTTCAAATCAGGGAGAGGAATAAGCAGTTTTGATACATCAACTCACTGTTCATAGCCAAGAGATTTTTGCGGTACAATTGAGAATCGAATGTCCTTTGTTGGTCAATTACTGTCCTCCATGTCTGGGTCTTCAGACTCAAGCAAGACATCAGAAAAAGCCTGACACAGTATGTGTCTGCTGCTGGATCACATTCATGTATTTCCGTGGGGTTTGGAGACTGATGCTCTGACTACAAGGAAATTCAGAAAGTCAGTGCAGACAGCATCTCCCACCACAGCCAGTGTGGGCCAAGCTGCAATCCTGCAGCTTGGAGCACTGCAGGGGCGCATGACCCCTATTTCAGGGCACCAGAGGAAGGCACGGCTCTGCCCCAGCGGCAGCCAAGCGCTGGGCTGGGGAAGGGGCACACAGCACAAAGAGGCCGCGGACGGTACCCTGGAGGGCTTTGGCTGGGGCTCCGGGGCTGGCGGCGGCACGTTTTCCTTGGCGAAAGCCTCAGCAGCCTCCTGGTAACAATCCTCCTCAGGGTGGGGGCGTATTTGACACTCAGCTGCCCGTGGTCCCTTCAACTTGGTGACTTCTTGGCGGCTGGGCACACTTTCGGCTCAGCCATGAAGCTGCCGATGTCCCCCCATCGTGGGGGCGGTCGCCGTCCCATTCTTGGGGACGGGCGGCGCGCTCCTCTGTTTCGAGGGATCGGCTGCGGAGCGGGACTGCAAGGGAGGGCGAGAGAAGTGCGGTCAGCGGGACGGCGCGTGTGGGTGTGCGCTGCACCGCCGCGCTCCCGGGAACGGGGACATCGGCACAGCGCTGCGGGCAGCGCCGGCGGGCTGGAGAGCTCCGCACGGCTCCGGAGCCGAACGGCTGTAGATGCGGAGCTGACGGGCTTCACGGCTGCTCCCCTTCGCACTAGAGGGCTGAAGGAGAGTGAGGGAACCAACGGGCTGTCCCAGAGAAAGAGAAACGGGCACACACCCACCGCTGTCCCCGCCAAGAGACCAGGCTGGCCCCGGCCTGTACCCCGCGCTGGCCGCTAAGCTGAATGGAGGGGAAGGGAAAGAGCGAGGAGGACACGAAGGGCTGCGCAGGTGCCTCCCCGCGAGCCACGGCAGCACCCCGCCCCGGGCCGCGCCGAGCTGGCCCCATGGCACACCATGGTACCGCCGTGAGCCCGCCGGGCAGGAGCCAGGGCGGCGGCACGGGGCGCGCTTTCAAGCCCCCAGCCGCCACCGCTGTTGGCCGCCGGGGCCCCGCCCCGAGGCGCCGCCGCGCCCCGCAACTCGGGCCCTGTTCACGTCCCCATGCTTCGGCACCGGGGAATAAAATATTACTGGAAAACAGTAACATTTTCCGCCTTCTGTACGCACACACTGCTCGCTCGGAGTTCCTCTTAAAGCTGTTTAGTCTTTCAAAGTGTTTTGTTGCAACTCTCTGCATACAGTCACACCCTGCCATTAACGTATGAATCAACTGGCCTGCACCTGTGGTTTGAAAACCTGCCCACACAGCACAGTTCCAATAGATCTTGTGGGGAATCCTGAACCCTTCTTTGGTGGATTATTGTCAGACTAAACAAATTTAAGATGGATACTGTAAGATAGACAATGCTTATTGCCATTGTCTTCCTTGCAGGAGAGCCATGAAGAGCACTGTGCATGCGTGCTGGGTAACATGCAAAAACCTGCCAAATGCAAGCTAAGATGCAGGTTTGCACTTGCCTGTGAAGTATACAGGTATGGGCTCATCTTCACTGCCATGATCACAGTGCCAGACACCTTGATTTGTTTTGGGTTCTGCTGCTACCAGCTGAAGTAGGAAATGGCCATTAGCTCAGAGGGAGCTACGGCAAGCACAAAAGCTTTACAATTATGTTAAGATAATGATCTAAAGAAAGAATCACTCCCCTTTTCATCATCTTCATTTCATGTCACAATGGGGTTTGCTGAAATACTGTCAAGTCTAGTACCACCACCCCAAAACAGGAGTGGCACATGTAAACATTAACTGAAGCCTTTTGTTTGAGATTGGTTTCAAAACCAAAATACCACCCTAGTTCTAGATGGAGCATAACTGTGGCTTGTCAAGTGATGAGCCTTCTGGAGGAGACAGGGTAAGACAACCACTGCCAAATGTGTAAATGGGCAGAAAACAGGATCCAGCTTTGAGGAGGCGTCTGACTCTCCAGCGTTGTCCCAAGACACTAGGGATGGCGAGTTATGCACTTAATCTTTGTCACTCTACGCAAATGCAATGCAACTTCTAGACGTTTTCTGACCACAGTTTTCTAAGTCAGTCCTGTACTGCAGATAGTGTTTTAACACAGCTCAGGAGGAACTCCATCAAGAGTAACAAAACAAACCACAGAAGTTGTATAAATAATTTGATCAAAGACAAGCAGAATGGCTTAAGGACATCCTTAACTGCATTCCTGGTAAATCTCCTCCAGTTATATAATTATTTTATGACTCTCTTCTGTCCTTCAATTTCACTAACATCAAGTCTATTCTTATTATTATGGTATTCAAGAACAACTGAATACCAGAAACAAGAAAACAGTACGACAAAACAATACTGTCATGATACATGGGATGATGAAAAATGTATTCATTCTTGTTAACCACTGAATTAATTTCTTAAATGTCAAGGAAAATATTAACGTCCTACAGACAAGAAGAGGGGGCACAAGAAGCCTGTGAACACATGTAAGCATAACTGCCTCTGAAGATGTATTTTATTACCCCATTGACAGGTTTTCACTAAACACACAGACCTGTTTTCTCTGCAGTATTAAGTCCTCAACATCTGTAATTCTTTCTTAAAGGCACTCTTTCCCTTTCCAGTCAAGAAGTCTCAATTTACTGTTCATTTCTGCAACCTGTCTAGTCCAAGACTACTTTCATAGTTTACCATTCTAAACCTGAACTTCTTCCCTAGGTAATACATGGAAGTACAGTTGGCTACAGTACACCTGCAGCTGTCATGGTATTACTAAAAAATTTGAGTAAAGTACAGGATAACATATCTTGAAGACATGAAGTTTAGCTGAGGGCTAGGATGCTCACTGATTTATTACTTCTAGACTTCAAATATTGCATTTTCAGTTATTAATATAAAAAGTACAAAAAGTTTTATTTTAAATGGTTTGAGTTATAATTCTGAGTCTTCCCAGGAAATAGTGTTTTCATTTTTCTTCCCTATTTCTCACTGTTAAATCTATGGATTTTGCTTCTTAAAAAATTATTCAATACAAATGTAAAATGCTAACGTATATTTGGTGCATTAAGTGTAGAAATCAGATTTGTATGCTAAGACATAATATAAAAACTGTATATTTCTATTATCTGACAAACTATGCAAAACACAGGACTTGATGTTTTTTACTCCCCATAATAAAGTAGTTTTTTTCTGTCCAAGAGTCTTCAAGCTATCCTTGAAAGAAAGAAAAGTAGTGCCCAGTTGATTATTTTTGCATTCCAATATAAGTAACTTCTATTTCCCACTGCTAACAAGAAATTAAAATACCCATGTTCCACACTTTAGAGAAAGTATGGAATATATCTGTGCTCATCGACATGTTTCAAGACTTCTGTTTAATAAACACCAAGTATAGTATATAAGATTTTGATTATTTTCACATTTACAGCAAGTACTCAAGTCCTTCTTATTTCCTTTATAAAAGCATCTCAATCCAATTAACAAAGATAGTACACTTAAAAAAGTTCAAATATATAGTACATTTGTTTCTGTACATGTATGTGCAAGATCTCCCAGCAAAAATACAAATATGGAATCCAACAGCTTGACCATTTATATCCCCTTTGGCAAACACAATTTTGTATCACATGATGTAAGTACCATCTTTGTAGTATTTCATGGATTCTAGCTGCTGAGTCATTGCAAGGACATCCTGAAATCCTGTACTGAGTCCAGACATGTGTTGAAAATAAGCTTCTTTCTCCACTTGGACAGTTAAGTTGTTTACACCAGCATCTTTCAGGATTGCTGTGACCTGAACAGAATGGTACAGTTAACATTAGTATTGCACTTTACATATATCTCACAGTAACTTGCAGTATGCTGGTCTGCAATGCTGTAAAAAAACCCCACGTATCATTGTGATAGCGAAGCACAGACTAGTTTTTTTCCACAGATTGGAAAACAAAGATTAGCTTTAGAGGGTATGGCTTTGCAGCTTCTTCACACTGGTGATTCTCAGTGTCTTGCATAAGGAAATATGTATCTTTTTAAGGAAAAGAAAAATCCACAGCAGATAGGTAGTGGTAATCCAGTTTTAGACATTATGTGATTAGCATCCACATATGCCTACTGTTTATCCCGTTTTGCAGGCCTGTTTTACACCTCCTCTTTTCTCAGAGCAGACATAGTGCCACTTTCAGCCAGTGTTTTGGCAGGTGTCCTAGCAAACAATTCTTTACACAACTAATTTCAAGCTAGCAGGCAAGGGGCAGTGCAGTTATTAGAGACCAGCTCTGAGACAATAACGGAGAGCTACAAAAAAAATCATACATGTCAGCTTGAAACTTCAGTATGTGACCAAAGGGGAGATGCTGAGTAGGAAATTAAGGAATTAAGAGTCTAAAAACCTTGCACTGTACCTGCTGTACAATTCTCTGTTCCATCACATCTGATACCACCTGCACGTGTATTGTGCCTGCCACAACAGTCGCAGAGTGACACCAAAAATGTGGATCTCTGTAGGATATAACTCCCTCTATTTTTTGAATCTGTGAAGAAATTTCATTAGCAAAAATTAAGTAATTTAAAATTTGTACATGTACACGGCTATTGGTGGATAATATTTCACGAGGAAACAAAATTGTAGCACAGCAGCTTGCCAACTAAGTTATATTCAGAAATATCTTGTATTGAAAAGTTACCTTGCTACTACTGTAATATTCTAGAAGGTAAAATTCAAACTAAATGAAAACCCCAGAAGAGCAATGCTAAACAGGATGAGGAAAAAAATCCCCTGATTTAATGAACAGAACACAGGAACATAAATGGATAGATGAAACAGAACAGTGGTCTGGCATCTACCAGGGCACTTGTTACTTCACTGTTTAACAGCTATATTTAGTTATCACAGCTGAACTTTATTCAGAGATGTAACTTCTTTTCCATAATACATAAATTTTTCAAATTCATCTTTGTTCTGGGTTGGCTGTGATGGTTTTTCAGAGCAGCTGATAAGGGGCTGCATTTTGGATTTCTGCCTAAAACCGTTTTGATAACACACCAATGATTTGGCTATTGCTGAAGTGTTCAGGCTATCTCTTTTCCACCAGGCAGTTTCAAGGCTTTCTATTCTTCCCACTTTGCCCTTGCCCTGGTGGGTGTACTGGGGATGGGCAAGAAGCAGGAAGGTGACACAACCAGGTCAGCTGACCCAAGCTGTCCAGAGGAATACTGCATGCCAGGTAACACCTTGCTCAGCAGTAAAAACCGGGGTAGATGATCAAGGGGGGATTTTGGCTTCCAAGGTGGCTGTTGTTTGGGAACTGCCTGGTACCAATCTGCTTAGGGAGGTGGTACACTGCTTTTTTTTCTCTTTTTTTCACCACTCTTTCTTCCTGTTATATTGCTCTCAGAGTTTTTTTGCTTATGCTCCCATCCCACTGGTGGTGGTGGTGGTAAAGGAGGGGAGTGAGCAAGCAAGTGGCTGTATGGATGCCTGGCTGCGGGACAGGGTCAACCTACAGCAAGCAGATTGTTTTATTGTGATGTAACTTTTCATGCATTGTTTTATTGTGATGTAAAATGCTTTTCCTATTATCTTTTAATCAATTGTTCTTTGATTGTTCTCAAAAACGACTTTCTTTTTCCCCATTCTCTCAGAATTACAGTCTTCCCTCATCAAAATGTGAAACCACACTCTGCATGTCACTTTCCTTTAACTATGTGAATCTCTCCCAGACAATTCCCTTTTGTTCTTTTCTTTCTCATGCAGACAAGAACACATTTTCCCATCTAGCAAATGACAGGACACCATAAGGATAGTCTTCCTTGAAGCCTCTAGTTGATGGCATCCTCAAAGAACTTTTAACTCATTCTTTTACAGAGAGGAGCTCTCCACACTGAGGTCCACATTATGGTTCTGGGCAGGAACTTAAAATGAGGCAACAGCAAAGACTAGGTACAGCCTCAAGGCAGATGCCATACTGCACCAGACAGGAAGTGTCTAGAATGAGAAAATAATTAGAAGAAACAGCATAAGTTTTGCCCTCCCACCTATTGTGAACCAGTATACCCTTCATGATATGGATAAATCAGAAAACTTGAAATTACAAGCTCATGATATAGTCCTGTAGCCTGAATGTTCGTAATGAGTTTAAAAAGGCTGCTGTCTGGGGAACTTCCATATTACTTTCTCAGTACTACAGTGTGGTACATTTACCAAACTGTTACCATATTTGTCTGAAATTATGGGGTACCCATAAAACCAAAAAATAGTGGAAGTCTTTTTAGCTGCAAACCATCTAGTTAGAACTACTCATCCTGTCACTTCTCTGAGAAATAGATTTTAAACAATTTGAGATGTGAAGTTGTTTAAGGCAACAGAAGCTGACTGATCTGCTTGAGTTTAATAAACATTAAAAACAGCTGTAGCTTTGTATGTTTGTATACAAAACGGATTATAATTGTACCTTTTCTAAAGCAGCATGCAGATCTTTCTCCTGTTCTGGAGGTATCCTCAACAAAAGCACTTGACAGGCATCTTTCAATAGTGGGATAACACTAAGAAAAATCAATGTAGCAATAAAGAGAGAGCAGAGCGGATCAGCTATGAGCCATCCAAATTGCTGAATAAATATTGTGGATACGATAACACCAACACTGCCAAGAGTGTCTGCTAACACATGCAGAAACACACCTAAAACCAAAACAAACAGAGTGATTAACAGTTCTGTCTAAAATGTATGTATATATTCAGTAGCAGAAACTTAGTAAGGCCTACTAAGTAACCTCAGGCTAAACAGAGACGACCTTCTGCCTGACCTGGGACAAAATACACTAAATATTTAGTTATTCTAATGTTTAATTGCAAATTAATGTAAAAAACATTTTTTAATCTATGGGGCAATGATCTAGATAGGCATCCACAGCCTAAAGTATATGTGACTAGTCTTTAAATTATTAGTGGGATTTGTACAATACAGCATAATAACTTAACTCTGTTTATAAGGACTCATTGATCTCTAACAGACAGTTAGAAGATCAGTGTACATGTACTGATTTGCTAATGTGGACACACATGAATGTACTAGTTGTTTTTTGTAGGCCAATTCTACTCCAGTTTTACAAGGGAATTGTCTTTGTGCTACTGTTACGAATTTTATACTTTCTACTGCTTTAGTTGTGGGTTCATTCTCAATGTACACTCAATGGGCATAGAAAAATGCTCTCCAACCATTGGTAAGATTAGTGCTAATTAAGTGTCAGGATTTTAAAGAATATTGAAACATGACTATAGGCAGACTTAGAAAAATTACAGACATAATGAATATAAATAAGCAGGATAACCAACTGACTTAAGACATAAAATAACCTATGAAAAGTAAGACTATTCACCATATTCTGACAAGCTCACACAGAAAACACCATTCTTTTAAAGGTTTTTTTTTTAATAAGCCAGACAGTTGGTAAATAACTACTTTCTAACTACTATAGAAAAAGTTCTATGCTGAACTTTCATACACAGTGGCCTTCTCAGTTAGCTTATGATTTTAGATTTTAAAGTTTTTCTTTACTGCTTTACCTTCTGAATCACAAATAAAAGCATATTATATTGCTGGTCTGTATTTGTTCTCCTGCTTATCTCCTTCCCAGTGTCTTTACATCCAGCTGTCACATGCTTCCTAGAAGCATGGTAATATCTTTACAGATAGAGAGCTTGTATTTTCATTTCCAGTTTGAACTTAGAAACAAGGACTTAAAGCTTTTTGAGTATGATTTACAGTGACCTTTATTAATGTTAGTGAGTACTATAGATTACTGCATTTTATTGTTCCTTATGTATTACACACATATGCACAGAAACATTTCATGTTTCTTCAAGTTAAATTTATAAATGGTTTGACAAATTCCTGTATAGTGCATCCTGTATAGCCTGTCAGATCACTCCTCGGGAGTGTTTTTAGATTGAGGCACAATACTATACAGGTCTGATCCTGAAAATCTTCAGTCTCCTAGAAATCGCATGCATCACTTATGATTCAACAGTCTGTACTTGCCTCTCATGTTGGTGTTCATGGCTGCTCCAGAAGATCCATGGGAATGTCCATGGCTGTGCCCATGGTCACCGTGGGAATGGCCGTGGCCGTGGCTGTGGCCATGGTGAGAATGGCTATGATCGTGTGTGGGACAGGCTCCCCGAGCAGCCCCGTGGGAGTGCGCGTGGCTGAAGGCACAGATACCAACAAGGTTTACGATCAGCCCTCCAACAGAGACCGGCTGTGAGAGGGAGAAAAGTCTTTAACTTCACTGCATCCTCACACGTATTCAAACTTATTTTCTAGAACATGGTAACCAAAAATACCGTGCCCGTAATTAAGGAAAACTGTGGACCCACAACTTCACTGTTACAGTGCCTTACCACCTTCATAGTAAAGAATTCCTTCCTAATACCTAATTCACTCCTAACAGCTAATCTATACCTACCCTGCTTCAGTTTGAAGCCATTTCCCCTTGTCCACTAAATGTCCTGGCAAAAAAATTCCTCTCCAGCTCTCCTGAAGGCTCTCTTCAGGTACTGGAAGGACTATCATCCTGGAGATAAACATAAATTAATCATTAACTGCAAAACTACACTGAAACAGAAGGACAAAACTTACAGTTAGCATGTTTGTATCTATATCTGGAGGATCTACCAATCTCGCCACTGATTCCATGAAGACAAAGAAAGCAATCACCATCAGAAAGAGGCCATTAATAAATCCAGAGAGAATTTCTACACGTCCATACCTAAAAGTAAACATAAACACTTCTGAGAGTGAAGAATGGGTACTCTGAACAAATGTCAAAGTTATAATAAATAAAGTTATAATTCTTTCAATACAGCATTAAGATTGCTGTGGTTTTTTTCCTCAGAGTCACAGAATCATGCCTCAATTTCTAAGTTATTTTTTTCAAATCAAGAGGTGGCCAGTTTCCAACTGTCCAAACTCCATTATAATAAAACAATGTATAAGTATTCTCTTATATATACTGCCCATTCAGGGCTTCAAACTACTAAACTGCTATGCAAACATACAAAGTTTAATTATATTAGCAGAGTCTAAATCTTCGTATGAGCACTGATTTTTAATATAGATTTTTGTTTGACATAAATGCCTAGCATGAGGTAATTTCTGAAGAATATTCACAGTGATAAAAGGGTTACTTGTAGAGATAAATGAAAATTACATTTCAGACACATTTTCTGCACAAATAATGAGCACAAATGGAACAAAAGAGACACGGCAAAAAACGCACAGAAACATGCATTAGTAAAATATCTCATACATACTAGGACATTTTGAAAATGAGCAAGAAGTTAAATTTCAAATAGTCCTTAGAGAACTTGATACATACCCATATGAAAATATGCGAGTTGCCTTCCACCTTGTCATCAGTGCTGCAAAAAGCCCCATCACTAACGCAGAACAATCAAAAAGCATGTGAAATCCATCAGAAATAAGACCAAGGCTATTTGTCCATACTCCATAAAAAAGCTCCACAAAAGTGAAAGCCTAAAACAAAACAGAGCTTGAATTTTTCCATAAATATTTACTTGTGTGTTAATATTTTGGTAGGTAGAAGGATATTCTTTTCATAGAACACTCAACATTTTTCAAAGGTTTTGTTCTAAGTATTTCTAGACCATTTTCTCTCTCCTCCAATGAAATACATGATGCACTCCAAGTCTATAAAGAGACATTTTTGAACCTACTCTCCTTATAGCCTCACATATAAAAACCAACTCTTTACAGGAATAAATTTTTTGTTTTAAATTTTAAACTGACATTCTGCAGCCAAAATTCTAAACATTTTATCATTAAAAATGCAAGAACTCTGATCTGATACATTATTAGTGTAAAAGTAATGCTGTCTATAAATCTGTTAATGCCAACATTTTCTTCACTATTAAGTTGACTGTTTAAATCTTAGGAATTGGCTCTGAGAAAGGTACACAAGGAAACATTTTTAATACATACATTTACCCAGTACATTATACTATAATTAATCCATCTGCCTAAAACCATTTTTCCGATCTTTCATATTCCATAATGGAATTCTTTACAGTTAACACAGACACTTCAAGTTTCTGCCCTCATTTTCCTGTAGATCTTTGCAAATGAGGTTCTATCAGTTTTGCTTACTGCATCATCTTCCTATTCAAGAAAGTGAGAAGATAAAAATAAAACTAGCTTGCTCCAATATGACACTAATCAACCCCACACTTTCTCTTTTGTTGTTCTCATCCTTACCAGTTTCACTGAGGCCTTATCAGTTTCACCTTTATCTGCTGGCAACATTGAAGTACCTTAACCTTAAACATACTATCATACAAGTATTCAGTTACTGCTGTAACCCTTACACATAGAACCAGTGCAGCACAACAAATCAGTGACCACTACCTAAATTGCTCTGTCAAAGGTCACTTTCAAACCAATCAATGATGGGAATCTTCTAAAGAATAACTTTTCTTTCTGTATTATATATGCACTATTGTGATTGGGTTTGAAGAAAAAAACCACACACTTACCAGATTTAGGCACAAGAAATAGAAGATCTGCCGAGAATCATACTCCTCAAGGATTTGTTTCAGTGACTCCTTAATAAACCGGGGCAATGACTGGGAGCTTTGCTGTAATGCATCACCCATGAAGTTATAGAGAGGAGTGCCTTCAGGGGAATAGCCAATAAGGGTACCCTTCTGCCCTTTCCTGGAGGGGGAGGACAGGATATTGGCAGCTGCAAGGAAAGTATTGAAGTTTTTGTTGCTGTTTCTAAGGTTCACGGCTATTTTATAATGTGTTTAATCAGCAATCAAAGTTTACATGAAATTTTCAGGCAGCAAATTGATTGTCAACTTCATCTTGAGGTTTATTATTGGTTTTCTGCTATGTAAAGTGAGATCATCACTTCCACAAAAGATCATAGTCCTTTTTTTTTCTGTAAACAGGCAATAAAAGAATGAAACACTACAGGCTGCCTTATTCAAAAGAATCCATAAAAGCTCATCCAAAAGAATTCCGCACACCTCAATTTTCTGATTGGCTTCCCAGTCACACAGATCACAGATTTACCACAGTTTAGACAAGAATACGTACATAAAACAAAGAAGACAGCACTCACTACCACCCCTCCAGAAAGAACATGCTCTGTGCTTTCATGGTGTGGTGGCTTGTTCATAGCTCGAAGCTGGTCCGTTATTGGATGTGTCCAAAAGTTTCCAAAAAGCAGTGCACTAATGAAAATAAGAAAGGATCCATATCGAGCACATGTGGAAGCTTCCATCTTCACAGAGCATATGGACTCCACGTAGAAATCCAGGATCACAACAAAAAAGATCACTGTTATGAAAGGCATGNATGACTGCTCACCAGAAGAGTGATTGTTATTTATAGCATTAAATGTAGTTCACTTGAATTACAAGTGTTTTCATTAATCCATAAAACATATATACTTTTATATTTTCAATTTATCATATAAACACATCATTCCAGATATAAAAAGAGAGATGTATGTAAAATGCATGAAAGTACTTTATTTTAAATACTTTTGTGTTCATAAAAGTAATTCCATATACAATGCCATGGCTGCAATGGCCTACTCTCCCTATGCACACAAGCATAAAGAGCATTTTTTAAAATGACAATAAATGATCTACTTCTTAGGGATGAAAGAGCACTGTATTTACACAGTCATTAACGCTTGTGCAATGTTAGTAGATGAAGCCAAGATACAATATCTGAGCTAGAAGGATGAAATACAGTTATCACACAGAAGCGGAAATTAAAGTATCACACAGATAAAAAACAAACACAGAAGAAAAGCATAATGGAAAAAATTTCAAACAAAGCTTACCTACAAAAATAAAGACAGCGACTTTGGTAATTTTAAAGATACTTCAAAGGAAACATTTAAATTGCAATTCACAACCATTACAAAAATTGATTTATTTTTGTACTTATTATCTTACCTCTGTTGTCAGAGAGAGAACAATAACCCATGGGCACAACAGAAGGACGGAAACAAGATGAGACAAAGCTTGAAGACGCTTGGCTCCACCTACGTCTACAGACAGTTTTCGGGATGCCATGTGAAAACCAACCTTGCAGCACAATGCCAGTACCAGAAGCAGTACTCCACCCTGGAGACATAAGGGGATTCCATTAGCATTTTTTAAGTACCAAAAACCACACTCCAAACACAGTGACACTTGTAAGGAGAAAATATTAACACACTTTCCTTAACCTGGAAACAAAAGCCAAAACTAGGATATTTCCTGTAATTTTTACTTCAGCTAAAAACAGTAACATAGCGTACACAGTTGTGCCTTAGCACTGTTCACAACAGCCTACTATGAGTTGAATTTTAAAACTCTCAGTAGTGTTAATCAGCATACACCAGCAGCATGTACCATGGCAGCAAATACCATCTGAGGAAGAACAAAAATCACCAAAAGTTTTCCCATCTTCCGTTATTAGAAGTGTTTTGAAAGCATACATAAACTCTCAAAGATTCACATCATCTTGCCCTCTAGACCCTTCATAACCTTTTCATCCACTTACCTTTGAATATATCCTATTTATTTACAATATACTCTTTCAAAATTGTTCTTTAAATTAATTACAAAATACACAGCATTTCATCTCTGTTAGATCGCACTTGCTTTTTTGCACCATTAACCAGTCTTTCTAATATTTGATTTATTTTCACATTAATACTTTTTCAGCTGCTGCATATTTTTTCCTGTTTTAGTCCTCAATGAAGCCACTTTAGCAAGACTAAGCTAACACAACTTAATCAGCCAATTCAGCCCTGTACAGTCAAATGATGGTATTCAGCTATTCACACCACCAATTGCAATGGGACAATCTTACTGAGAAGTATCAGAATCTGTGTCTTCAAATACAAATCTAATGCAAAGACTGGGGAAAGCTAAAGATGCAGAAACAAAACACAGGCCCCGAAACTAAGAAGTGGTTTGTAGGCAAAGCATTATAAACACCCAGAACACTGATGACAGAACATTTCATGGTAATTTTAATTAGACTTGTTAGGTTATGCATTACAGCAAAATCCTCATCAGCTATAGAGGTTGAATATTGTATGGTTTGGCTTGCTGTATTGAAGCTCCTCATATTCCAATCAGTGTGGAAAAATTACAGTGCTAGTTTAGGTCCAGTATGTGGTGGGGATGTTCGACCTTTTGGTTTTGATTTAGACTTGGACTAGCTCTGAGCTGATGAAATTCTTACCTACAAAATTCAGATAAAGATTCTAAAATACATGTTATTTACCTTGTGATCTGCAACACCCAGGAAAGCAATGATTGTATACAGAACATGAGTAAGAGCACTGTCATGATGCCCCTCAGCTAAATAAAAAATTAAGGAAGAGTTTCATTAGATTTTTTTTTTTTAAAACCAAGAACAAGAACAGGCAAAGGTAGCAGAGCACAGAAAGCAGAGGTAAGCAAACTGAGCTTTATGGTGTGGTGGCGAGTGAAGGACAACCAGGGATCAGGCCCAGCTGTCAGCATGGGCTTGTGAAAGGCAGGTCCTGACTGACCAACCTCATCTTCTATGATGGAGTGACCTGCCTAGTGAATGAAGGAAAAGCTGTGGATGTATGGACTTCAGGGTTGCATGGATGCCTTGGACACCATTTCCCACATGATCCTCCTAGAGAAACCAGCTGCTCCTAGCTTGGGCAGATGGGTAAAAAACCCATCTGCCCAAGCTTGGGTTCACTGGATAAAAAAACCTCCTGGATGGCTGGGCCCAGAGTGGCAATGAGGGGAGTTACATCCAGCTGGTGTTCAGCCACCAGTGCTGTTCCCCAGGGCTCAGTACTGGGGCCAGTCCTGTTTAGTATCTTCATCAGTGACCTGAACAAGGGGATCAAGTGCACTTTCAGTCAGTTTGCAGGTGACACCCAGCTGGGTGGGAGTGCTGATCTGCTGGAGGGCAGGAAGGCTCTGCAGAGGGATCTGGGCAGGCTGGATCATGGGCTGAGGCCAATGGTGTGAGGTTCAACAAGGCCCAGGGCTGGGTCCTGCCCTTGGGCCGCAACAACCCCAGGCAGCTCCACAGGCTAGGGCAGAGTGACTGGAAAGCTGCCCCATGGAAAAGGACCTGGGGATGCTGGTGACAGCAGCTGAACATGAGCCAGGGTGTGCCCAGGTGGCCAAGAAGGCCAATGGCCTCCTGGCCTGGATCAGCAGTAGTGTGGCCAGCAGGACCAGGGCAGGGGTTGTCTCCCTGTATTGGACATTGGTGAGGCCACACCTCAAATCCTGTGTTCAATTTTGGGCCCCTAAGTACAAGAAGACAATGTGGTGCTGAGATGTGTTCAGAGAACGGCAACAGAGCTGGGGAGCACTTACAAGCAGCAGCTGATGGAGTGGGGGTATTTAGTCTGGAGAAAAGAAGGCTCAGGGCGGACCTTATCCCACTCTACAACTATCTGACACAATGTTGAACACAGGTGGGGGTCAGTTTTTCTGACAGGACAAGAAGAAATGGCCTTAAGTCGCATCATGTGTTAGTATTAATACTGCGTAGATTGAGTATTAGGAATAATTTTTTCAGAAAGGATTATCAAGCACTGAAACAGGCTACCCAAGGAAGTGACTGAATGAACATCCCTGGTGGTTCTTAAAAGACATACAGATGTAGCACTCAGGGACATGATTTAGTAGTGGGCTTGGCAGAGCTGATCAAGTCCATGTTAAGGTGCATTCCAACCCAGGCCATTCTATGATTCAACTCACTGAAAAATAAGTAAATTCATCAATAATGTTCCAGAAGACACCACTTGTGTAATTCTGTGTTTTTATTCTTCCTTTGGAGAGTTTACTTTCACCTTGTTTTTACTGCCCATCTGCAGATGTACTACCTTTGTCAGTACAGTATGATGAGATGGTGAATTGAAAACTAACTTCAAAATCACTTATAATTTAATTCAGTACACTCAATTTCACATGTTCTCTGTTCCAGTACTAAGAGTCACTTGCTCTGTCACATAATAAGAAAGGATACGATGTTCTGCTATTTTAGCCATGAGGTCGTCATTATCAAAAAGTAATAAGCAGATGATAGCTATGATGAAAAATGCAGCACCTCTTGTCTGCAAAAAAAAACCCAAACAAACAATAAATAACCAAACAACAAAAAAATCCTCATATTTCTAAACTGCTACAACAGATTAGTATTAAAAATCCAGGAAATTGGTCTCCTTCACTGCTTCCTGGTCAATGTAAGCGTACTTCAGTAAGAAAACCATGAAAGAAACCCCTATTATTTTTATGAAAGTGACCGAGAAAATATAATTTCACATGTTTTCTGGTTTTCAGACTTACCATATAACTCAGGACATATCACCACTGTAGCAAGCTAGATGCCAGTATCTTATGAAATTTAAGTGTGATTACTTTCTTCATGGTGTCTTTCTGCCTTCCAGAATGCACTGTTACTTCAGCCTGATGATTTAATATTTTGTAGCATCAATGAGCTACAAACAAGATCTGTACAAACTGTTGAATTTTGTCTTATGGGACTTAAAGGCTAAAGAACTATGCAAAAACTATGAGAAAGAACAGCTCTGCAGTTCTTCTGTTGGGAAAGGACAGAGGTAGCTATGAAATCCCAGCTCGCAGAGGTTTCACCATATAGACTTAAACCACTGCAATTTTTGGTATTCATCATCTTAACTAGATACTGAGCTCTATATCTGAAAAATACTATTACAATTTATCTTTTAAAGCCAAATAGACCTATCACATTCTTATTGCAGAAAGTCAGCTCACCAGTTCTTTTCATAAAGCTGAAACATTCAGAGGACAGAGTTATTTCTTCCTTGTTTCTGCTGCCTTAAGATATGTAGCTTGATTGCCAAACTCGGCCCACTAATATACAGACTGACAAAGAATCTCTCTGAAGCTCTACATCTATCCTTTTGGTAATTGGCTGGAGAAGGTAATTTGTCTTCTTCAGCGTGATCTTCATGCTGGATGCCCTAAGCTTCTCAACTTGCATGGGATGAGCATAGAGTGCCAGTGCAGATGACTGTGACTTTACTCTAAGGCTGTCTGAAAGTGCTTAGGGGACTCAAGTGCAGTTATGAGACACAGATGAGACACTCTGAGCCTGAGATGGCACCGAAGTGAGACTTCCCTTCTAGCCTCAGGTATATCAAGAGGCCTTTTCCTCCATCTGTTACTGTTTTTGAGTGAAAGTGCTCAAGACTGGTAAGTATTGGAATAAGTTCATTCCATTTAGGGTTGATCTGGCATATTTACAGAATACCTTGCAAATGTATGTGCAAAGGGACTTGAGACACAGCATGCCTCAAATATAGGTCTTCAATTAAATGAAAGGGCCTAAGTATTCAGCACATGCAGGATCATGCAGACATAAAAGTACTTAAGAGAACTTTCTGGCAGAAAGAAACAATGTATGTGAAAAGCTAAACCCATTGAAGGTTCTAGGCCAGGAACTGGAGACTGTATTGCTGAACTTCAATGTCTAAGGTGAGGACCACTACATGCACAGATGTTCTTTTGTCAGTTTGAACCCAAAATCCCATTACAAAGAATGCTGAAGTGCAAAAATAATTCTTCAGGTTCTTTTCTGTCTATAAAACAGAAAAACTTCTCAGGTATCTGCCACAGATATCCAACACCTTCACCTACTGTTTCTCTCTCAATGCCATATTTATTATTTCAAGTAGTACATCTTACAATTTCACCACTAATTAAACTAAAAAAGCACATTTTCTATGAATGTGGATCCAAACCACAGTTTTTTCCAGGTAAAGAAGTACTTGATAGGATTCAGTATGTTTTACATTTGGTAGAAGAGATTTTTAAATACCTTTGCTGGCCCTCCACCTGAGCTTGTGAACAAGACACTAAGGAGTGACAGCACAACCACATCACTGTGCTCAAACAGTAATAATGTCCTATAAAAAAATGGAATAAATACTCAATTTACAATAAGTTTACCTCACAACTTTGATATATACTATTTCAGCTAAAATTAATGACACAACAAAGATTTATCCTTTGATTACAACGGCAGGTTTAAACAATTGAAAACAAAAAACACGAATCAATTTGCTTTCAACAGCAATAGATCTAGCTGCAGACAACTATGTTACAAAACAAGAATGTCCTAGTTCAAGTACTTAACAGATTAAAATTATTCATTTACATATAACTTTAAATTGTATTTTATTCTAGCAACACAAGATACCAACTTGCTCAAGAGGGAGTTACTATTCCCACTACAATACCTCCTCTAAACCAGTTTCTGCTCCCAGAGAAAATAAGATGCCCCATTCTGTACTACTGTGTCCTGTTCTTTGAGGTGCTGATGACCTAGCAGCTTATGCCACCTCAAAACCTCTTAATTGCTGAAAATAAAAAATTCTAGCTTACATGTTACCTCCTTCAGACAGCACAGGCCAACTAACAAGCTGTATTGACAGCTTTCCTGAGCAGATCATGAAAGCAATTACTGCTCTCAAGTTTACCAAATGTTTTTGCAATCCTCCGCATAGCAATACATGCTTGGACCCATGTGACTGGTTCTGTGTGGGACAACTGCCAGCATCCAGAAAGACATAAGAGTATTAACTACATTAATATAATTAATCACAGTATTATTACTCTTAGGTATGCCTTCTCCTATGTAGATGATAAAAATTCACCTTAAAATATATCATTTAAGGCTTTACTTTCCTTTCTAGAGTGAAACATGCTTTCTAGTATATTGACCTTCATTTTTGGAAGTCTAGCTACTCTTTCATAGTTACTCAGTCAGCAGTACTAACACACAGCATAAATAGTTTTACCTTATATGCACTAATGTTACCCAATTTCAAAACAGAGGACACAGCCAACCAGATAAAGAAGTACTCTGCAACAAGTGCAGAAATTAATTCTAGTCACCTGTCAAAGGAATACCAGCTGACACCATTAGCCATCAAGCCATGTACTCCAAACAGGTAAATCAACAGTTGGCATTACATTAATGAGAGCAGAGAAGCGACAAAAACTGCATTAAGTGACCTTGATGTATCACTCACATCAAGTGTTTAAGCACTATCAAGAATTTCACTGGCAACTCATAAAATAAGTAGTTCTGCTGGTAGAAGAAATTTAACGGTTCTACAGAAATTATATGTACTTTTTCCCAAGCACTAAAGATTTCACAGGAAAATTCATACGGATTCAATAAGTTTTTGGATATACATCAAATGGCTAGCAGCATTTTCTGACAGACAGAAAACAAAAAACAAAGGAGCAAGACAGGGAAGGATCACAAAAGAAAACCAGTATTTACAGTAGGTATGTATTTACCTCAGTGGTCCACAAAGAGTAAGGCCAAAAAACCACAAGAGTGAAATGATGCATCCAACAACCGCATGCTTAAAAATTTTGATCCACTACAAAAGAAAGGTATTTCATTATAATTTTCTCCAGAGTTTCAAAACTCTCTATTATTAGCATTGTTTTAGCACAATACCTGTAGAAATCGAGGGGAAAACATGTGCTTTGCAAGTTCCATAATTATATTTTAAAGTATGATTATCTTCTTAGATACTTTGCCAGGCAACTAAGATTTATGTGGACACACTATGAACCAGATTTTTTTTCTACCACAGTACTATATTCTGTAATATTGTCTGAGCTCTCTTCAACAAAAAGCTTTAAAAATGGTTGAAAAAAAATCAAGTCCATTTACCTATTTTGTAATCTATTGCACATATCAGATAAATAGAAAAAGATAGATAAACTAGATAAAATCTGCAAATTGAGGCTAAGACCTTATGCCTACACATATTTATGTGCCAGCATCCATATTCTTTCTTCAGGAAGCAGGCTGTAATTCAGATATGCCATATATTAATAACTTCAGATGCAAGTTTTAGAAGAAGTTAATTTTGGAAATATGTTAATCAAGGTGAAGAACCTACAACAACAAACATAACATCTTCAAAATCCAGAACTTGAAATTTTTTAGCAAAAGTAAAACCATATATGGAAAGATTTTTCTGAACTGAAATCAAAGATCCCATTTATTCCTGTTTACATTTTTAAAATTTTGCCACATGCATGTATTTCTGCTAGTCACGAAAGCAGCTGACACAAGGAACACTCCAAGGCTATCCTTCAGATTCTGTTTCCTGAGTGCATGCACTGGATCAAGCTTTTGCACACACAATTACATAAACCCAAGATGAACATGAAGCAGGTGAAGAAAATTTATTTCTTACAAATCAGCAGGTTCCAACCTGGCCCTACTCTAAACTCCTTGGGGTACTGCGAACTCACAAAGGTCTGATGAGCAGTTAGATTAGGCCCTCATCACATGCAGAAGGGACTTTTCTGTTCTGAAGGACAAGACTGGAGCATTTTGGCATTCTGGGAATCCAGAAATTGCCTGTCTAACTGTCCATGTCAGCTAAGTAGACTAAGCTCTCTTTGAAAATCCACTCCTTACAGTAGATGCTGGCTTGGTGATAAGAACCAGCCTTTTCACCATACTCTCAGAAAAAGCTGACAAAAGCAAAGAATGCTGAATGTTTTAGTCCACAAGACACTGAGTTAGTTGCATACCTCTAGAACCTGTAACCACATATTCTAAGTGGAGGAATCTTTGTTCACCTTTCAATTTTGCCAAGAGCCATATTTCCAAGAATATTTACAAATATGTGAGTCAGTCTTACATACGTCAACTCACCTGACGCTTGGTTACCACTTTTCCAGAAGAAAAAGGCTTTTGAAACAAAACCATAAAAAAAGCAGACCTGTCAAAAGGAGAAAGTTTTCTCTATTAGTTTATTAGCAGTCAGCATTTTATTCAAACCAGATCTAAACAGCTAGGTTTGTCATATCTGGCTCAGTTTACAAAATGGCTTCCTCTACATTTTATCCATTAACAGGCCACACTGACAACAGTCACTGGTTTTATTTTCCCTGCTGCATTACTAGTGTCAGATACCAGTACTACAATGATGACAAGTGAACTTCAGTTCTGGTCAACTTCAAATGCCAGTTCTTGAGAGAATGGCTAAAGATAAGTCAACCTGTGATTTACAAAAATCAAAATAACTGATCTCAGAAGTTTTGAAGAGAAGTAATAAATACTCTGATATTTATTAGCAAGATAGGTATACAAAAAAGCTGACTCATATACAGAATGCTGAATACACGGTCCTGTAGGAATAGAAGACACAACAATAGCACACAACTTCTTCAAGTGGGATCAAAAGTGATGGGCAAAAAAAACTATGGTGCTTGGGAACATGCAAGAGAGAAGTCCGTAAATGTACACGAATACAAAATAAAAGGAAAAAATGAAATTCCAAATGTTGCAACTCTGTCAAGTTTATTACATAAATCCTCTTCCACACCTCATCAGGTAAACGTGAAGCAGGATTTTGTCTGCAAAGATAATTTCCGTGTATTTGCTATCAGTTTTCATACCTCACCCCTCAATCTGGGAAAAACAGCAGCTGAATCCCACAAGAACTTCAGGAATACTATATACTTCAGGTATACTTCAGGAAACTACAAAGAAGAAAGCTTATCTTCTACACCCTTGTTAACAAAATTTGGACATGCCTGAGTGCCCTGGTTTCAGCTTGGACCGAGATAAATTTTTCTCAGCAGCTGCTACTGCTAGTGCAGTGCCGTTTTGGATTAAGTGTGAGAACAATGTTGATAACACAGTTATGGCTGTTCCTTAGTGCCGCTTATCTCAAGTCCAGGACTTTACAGTTTCCCATGCTCTGGCAGCAGGTGCACAAGCTGGGAGGCAGCATGGCCAGGAGACCTGGCCTGAATAGGCCAAAGGGACGTTCCATACCATAGATACCATTTACTCAGTATATAAACTGGAGGAGCTACCTAGATGGGGTCTGATTGTGGTTTGGGGATGGGCCGGGTATCGTCCGTTGTGTGTTGAGCAGTCGCATTGTGCATCACTTCCTTTTATACTACATTTTGCTTATGAATTTATTAATAATTAGCTTATTAATTTCAATTATTACACTCTTATTTCAACCCGCAAGTTTTATTTTTTGTTTTCCTCCCGATTCTTCTCCCCAGCCCCACGGGGTGGGGGCAGGTGAGAGCACATTTCTGTGATCCTGGATTGCCAGCTGGAGCAACAGTCACACCACGACCAACAGCACTGTCAGAACAGGCCCAGTGTTGAAGTTGGAAAAACCCTGAAGTTTCTCAGGGGCAGAGATGCCTTACAGAGACATGTGGAAAGACTAGAAAACTGGGCAAATGTCAATGATATGAAAAGAACAAGTGCTGATTCTCCATCTGTGGAGGGGTAACCCTACTTGTATGCACAAAGCAGGGGGCAAAAGGCTGGATGCCAGCCCCACAGAAAGAAATCTGGAGGTCTGGGTTGATAGAAAGTTGAATATGGGTCAATAAAAAGGTCAGCTGTGTCCTGGGGTGCATTTGCATTCAAGCACAGCATCACCAGCTGTTCCAGGAAGGCGACTGTCCTGCTCTGAAATGCACTGCTGGGCCTCAGCCAGGTCCTGTGTGCAGTTTTGGGTGCCCTGTATCAGAAGGATATCAAACTGTTAGACTGTGTCTGGGGGAGGCAGCCAAGATGGTCTAAGTTCTCAAGGGCAAGAGGAGCATCTGAGGTTGCTTGGTTTGCTCAGCTTAGAGAAGGCTGAGGGGTACCCTGTAGCACTTTCTTCAGTGGAGGGACAGTGGAGGAGGAGATGTTGATCTCTGGTGACCAGTGACAGGGCATGAGAGGGAATGACACTGCATCAGGGTAAATTCACACTCTGCATTATGGAAAGGCTCTTCACTAAGAGGGTAGCCAGCCACTCTAGCTGGCTCCCTAGGAGTGTCACAGCTCCAAGTCTGTCAGAGCTGAAGGAGTGTCTGGACAACACTCTTGATCATATGTTTCAGTTTCAGGTAGTTATGTGAGGAGCAGTTATGTTGGACTCAATGGACCTTATGGTAACTTCCAACTTGAGACATTGCAATATACTGAAATTACGGTGAACGGAAATGTGAAGCAAAAACACTGCTATGAACAGAGCATTTCTTGGATTCATTATTATGCGTTCTCCTGTTCGGGTAAACTATAACAACATAATGCAGGGTTACAAGCTTGACGCTGTCAAAGAACACCCAAAGTATTACGCGCGGGGCACAAGGCTTTACCCCCTGCACACTCACCCCAGCTGCACTACGAAGATAAACTGCACGAGGTGGACCACTTTCAGAAGATCATAGGATTCAAACAGTCCCACGGCTTTCAAAACCTTGGCGAAGCACAGCAGCACGATGTACCGAGTCAGCCTGCGGAAGGAGAGAGGCCGGTTCGCATCTGCCACGCTGCCGCCCGGGCCCGGTCCCGGCGCCTCAGCGAAGGCCGCCGGTCCCCCGCCCCCGGGAAGGCGCGGGGCGATGCCCGCTGTCCCCCTGAAGAAAGGAGGGCATCGGGCCGCCCGCCGGAGCCAGCAGAGCGGCCGCTCCCCTCCTCCGCCGTTACCGGGCGCTGGGCACATCCACAGGCCCCAGCGCGCCGCCGCCGGCTAGGGCCTGCCCGCCGTACGGCTGCTCCATGGCGGCACGGAGCTCCTGCAGGAACGGCTGCGAGCGCTCAGGAGGAGCTCAGGCGCGGCCCGCCTGCCCTGCGCCGGGAGCACCGCATCGCCCGCGGGCAGCGCGGCGAGGCGGGAACGAGGGGAACGGGACGGGAACAGGGGAAGCGGGACGGGAACCGGGAACGGGGAACGGGAAATACGCGAGGCAGAGCCCCCGCCAGCGCGCGTGCGCGGGAGCAGTGCGCAGGCGCCGCGGGGTGGGGCCGGGGCTGTGAGGGGCGCGGCTTCCTCCCTTCGGAGCGGTGATTTTGGTGGGGGTTTTTTTGGTTTTTTTTTGTTTGTTTGTTTGTTTTAATTTTAATGCAGATCGGTTTGTTTTGTGTTATTATGGCGCACAGCTCTGCGCTAGTATCAAGCATCAGGTGACACCTTTCCTGCGCAACGCTTCAAATGTCTAGTTGAAGCTGATGAGAAAATTGATGCGGAAGATAGGAAACGTCCATATTGTGAGCTAGCTGCTCTCTTCCAGCTATGAATAAAGCTCTCTGGTTTTGGTTCCCAATACATGATTTTGGTACACAGTTCAGCAGTGAGGCAGGAAAAAGAAATCAAGAATGTGCTGATGTATTGAATTAGCTCAGCAATGGTCAGCTGCATTAAGTGAGACGCCATTTCTCTGTTCCAGCTATCTTGTGAAAACATCTTCAAAGTTTAATGCACAGATCTTGTCTCCTGTCGAAAAACCTCCCAGTTAACACCTTGGAGTGCCTGAAGCCCATGGATCAAGCAGGAGATGTGGATGCCGATGACGTTTGTAAGCGGGGGGGTGAAAAGCCCTTTGGCTCCGTGCAGGGTGCGCCGTGTCCGGGAGATGGGGGTGTTGGCCAGCGGCACACGAGAGGCGCGGGTGCCCCGGCAGCCAGGCAGGGAGACAAGGGCTGTGGGTCAGGGCACAGGGAGACAATCAGCACGCTGAGTCAGAAACATGGGCAGAAGGGAAGAGAAAAAGACTAGTAAGGCACAGGGGAGCTCTTTCTGGAACCAAAACGGGGCAACACAAAAAGCAAATGTGTAAGTTAAATGACAGCCCTGCAAAGCCCAGAGGATGCAGACATGCATCCTCAGTGCTTTTTCAGGTGGGTGTATGTGGCATACTGAGGCAGGCTGATGCCTACATCATCAGTGGCTCACCTGCTCACGCAAGCCTTGTGGTGTTAGAGTTGCTGGCCTGCCAGTTCACTTAGCTGGTCCCCACTGAGTGCCTCCCCAGCATATGTCTCAAGCACCTGTGCCAGGTGACATCCTCTTGGCTGCTGGGAGGCCCAGGCTGGAGTGGTGGCATGGCATCCCTGCCTAGGCTCTGCACCCCAGCAGGACCCCTGGCCCAAAGGAAAGTCCTGGAAGGGCTTGTGTCCTGCCACATCAGTGGTCCTGTCTCACCTGTACGTACATAAACATACCTAGGACATGAACTTAGACCTGGGTGTAGTCTTGACATACCAGAAATCCATTCCTGGCTTGCCAGCCTGGTGCAGTTGTATTTGATTTGGCCAAGAGGTGTCTTGGCGTCAGCATGTGAACTCTATTATGTGTGCAAACATATAATAACTCTGCTAGTTTTGAAAATATATGTTACTAGGTCCTGCCAGGGCCTATCAGATGTGCATATTCATGCCTTCCAGTGGAGCACCCCTGCACACACAGATGGTTACTATTCTAAAAAAGATGGTTAGTACCTAAAAAAGAAAATTGCAGAGTCAAAAAAGACATGGTGAAACTGGTTAGGGTGGTTCAAGGGAATGGTGAAAATAAATGACTACTAATGAGAGCAAAGTTGGTGTCTGCAGGAACAGCTGAAGGAGAGAGAAGTTAAAATCCCAGAACGAATAGACCTAAAAAGAAGACATGTGCAGGATGTGGGGTTCTTGAATGGGATGTGAAAGGATTCTTGTTTAAGCCCTGCAAAACATGCAGAAAAGATGGGAAAATCAAGATATAATGTATAAAGATCTATTGTTTCATTTTGTTCTAAATATGTGTTAAGCTATGGTTTCTGTTTGCTTGAATGTTGCATGCTTCAAAAGACTTAAATTGTGAAATCAGAGTATCTAAAAGGTTAGAAATCTGTGGAAAAGAGAAGTTGAAGTGTTAGTGGTGGTCCTAAGGTGTCTATGTTTCTCCTCAGTGAAAATGTGATATGGTAAGAAGGAGAACACAGGCATAACAAATGTCCCTGTGAAATTATAAAACTGATTACTACGACCTAGTGAGACTGGGGAAACTTGGAAGGAAAAGGCTCAGAGAAATTTGGGAGGAAAAATTTTTGCGTTTTCTCCACTAAATGAGATCTTGGAGCAAAAATCCAAGGAAGCAAAAAAGGTCCACTTTCTAAGCGATGTACTTCTTTTTGCTATTTCAGAATTACAGTTAACTATAGTAGATTAGGGGAAATAAATCCCCTCCCTGTGAAAGCAAAAGTACTCAAACTTGTGCTCAATGAAAAACTGCAGTTGTTTCAAGTTTAGACTTTTGTTCTGTAAAGAAACATCGAGCATCTCCCTTCTGCACTGAAAGAAACAATGTCTTCATTTGCTACCAAATGCAGGAGCAGTTATCTGGAGCTGGGTCTGGACTTTAGTCTATGGGGAGGCACACTCAGGATAGTGGCAAATGTCCTGGTGAGGGAGCTCTGGTAGAGCAGTGCAGCCAATGGGCATTTATTTCAAGTTGTGCTTTTATGAAGAGTTTTGTTTGGGAAATATCTTAATAGCCTTGTGTTTATTGAGTAATGGTGACACAGATATCTGTTCCAGGAAAAGCTCACTGGGATTAACTGAGTAATTGGAATGGCAGAAATTGTCTTTTCTCTTTGACTCGGCATGGGAGGACAGTGACTTTGCTAAGACTTGGCTTCTGCACTTCTTCCTTTTGATTCTGATGCAAGCTGTGGTCCTTCATTTTTCAGGTAGCAGAGAACAACTAAGTAGAGAGCGGCATTATTGGGAAGTGCACAGATATCCATGCTTCCTGTCATCATGCTAAACTGACATGCATAATTTTGTAGAAAATTTCAGACAGTTGGTGTCTGAGAAAGCGAGGAAAGGAGGGCAACTGTCTCTGAAATAACGTTGTGACTTGGATTTCTGTGAATCTCCATCTCCTCTTGTGCTGCTGCTATTGTATGTACATATCACTATGCAAACTAGTGAAATTACAGTGATAGAAGAGACAGTGAAAAAAAAATCCTCTGGTGTAGCAATTCAGAGAAAATGACATAGCAAGGACGCCTAATTTTGACTTAAAAGTGTAATTTTTCTGTGATAAAGCTCTAATATTAACTATGTAGCAGGCATGAAAAGGGAAAAAAAGGCTGACAGAAAATCAGAAGTGCCTGAAAATCAGGGTCACTTCAGAGGCTTTTGTGATTTCCTGTAATGTGGCATAAACCACCTATTGTATTTTCGCTGGGAAGTTTATAGCTGAGGTGAATATAGCAGAAAATAAAACTTGAGGAAACAGACACAAGGTTTCTGTGCTAGAATGAGAGTTGTGTTCTTTATCAAACCATTCACAGAGGATGGTGCCTGTTAAAATATACATAAAGCATACTAAAATGTATGTTAGGCCGTATTCTATCATTTTTGCTGCTTCCTGTCAGCACGAAGAAGCAAAATGTTTAATTTTGCATCATCAGAATGCTTGAATTTAGATATAAACAGCCATTTACTTGGACTCATTAACACAGATTACCATTCTGGCAGTTGTTTTCCCTCTTCTCCCTGCGCTTGCTGCAGCCTGACGCCGTCTTCCTGGTGTGGTTCAGGCTCTGCCACGCTTGGTGCAGATGGAGCCAGTGGTGGGATCTGGCTGGTTCCCGCACTGCTGTGTTAGAGGGCAGTCAGCCTCCTCCTTCTAGCTCCATGCTCAGGTGTGTAGCCCTGCTGAGAGCTAGTCTGCAGTCTGATCTGGATTTTCCCCATGGAAAGCAAGAGCCCCCAGAGATGAGTCCTGCCTTCTGTGTTCCTCCCTTCAGGGTTTGTCCCTTTGATAGTGGTGATGCATGCAGAGAGTGAGCACCTATCGACCAAGGTCATGTGTGTGGTTTGATAAATGTTTAGTGAAAGGAACCCATACAGCAAGGGCCAGCAAAGTGATGGGGTTTCATAGGGATCTCACTTGATGGCTGGACCTCAGTCGTAGGGCAGTGATTTAACAAGGTCAATTCCTCATTCATTTAAGCTTATTTAATAATAAATCTGAAATAAAGACTTGAAATTTTCTTAGATAATTTTTTTGCAACTTTCCAGTCAGAATTAATTAGGTGCTATGAGTCAACAGAATCAGCAACAGAATCATTAGAAATGATTCACTGCTTTCCTTTATAAGGATGTGAATTAGCACATGTTCTGTTTTGATGATGGAGTGCAATCTGCGTTAGGAAACCCATGGAGTATAATTATTGCGAGTACAGACAAATACATGGTGCTAACTTTCTGTCTAAACCCAGAAGCTTCAGTTAGCTTTGATTTTATATTCTCTTCCCAGTGCCAGATCTGAGTCATAAGAAACTTGTGTTGATGAAAAGGTTAACAACATAAATGTCCTTTAGTGGCGTTTTGCTTCAAATTTCCCCTTCTCCTAGCATGACTGAAAGCATCAATTATGGGTTCACCCTCATGTGAGCATTAGCAATAAAACATTGTCTTCTTGAATCTCCAGGATGATACAAAGATATTAATGGTTGTTTTATGCCAGCTCACCTATGTTTTCTAAAGATTGTAGAAAATTAAAGAGAGCTGGCAATGCAGGCAGGAGGGGTGTTGGAGATGTGGTGAGTTCCTGACAATGGATAATCCAAAACGTGTGACTTACTTCACCACCCTCTTGCCTTCCCCCAGAAACTACCAGGGGCTTAAAAAAGAAGGTCTTCAGCATGCGTTATAAAAAATTGTAATATAATAATAATAATAATAATAATAATAATAATAATAATAATAATAACAACAACAACAACAACAACAACAATAATAATAATAATAATAATTCCCCTGTATTTGGACTTGGTACTGGTTGACTGCGCCTCACTGTATCTGGCTTTGTTCTGGTGGCAGCCCTGTATGACCCACGAGTAACTGCTTGGACCTCGAGTTCTGGCCGTGGAGGACTACAAATGTATGGGCTGGACATGGTGTGGACGGTGTGCAAGCCCTGCCTTGCAAAGGCAAGCCCTGCCTCGCCAAGCCTGGTCCAGAATGTATAGCTCACAGTACAGGAATATTCAGAAAGCTATCCATGCTGACATAGATAAATGGAAGCTGTACAAAAATGATAGAAAGCAGAGTTCAGACTATTCTCCGTGGGTGATATTCCTCTTCATGTTTTATTTCCAGTTATTTTAAAATTAAGCCATAAATCGAAGGCAGAATTCACATTATGCATTCATCTCCTCTTCTGTTGGCCCCAGGGGCACAGCTGGGCTACTTTATCAGGATGGAGAGTGGAAGGTATTTGACCACTGCTGAGCCCTTGTGTGAATGCACGTGTACTGCTTGAACAGGCAGGTGTTTCACATTGTCCTGGGATATATTATGCTTTTTTCCCATACTGTTACTAGTTAACATGTTAACATCCATACTAGTATTCATCAGGTCTTGTTTTGACAAGCTGTATAATAGGACTTGGTCTCTGGAGGACCAGGACTTAGGCTGAGGATACTCATATTAGAACATTGGGTTTTTTATTTTATTTTAAATTAAAAACCTCATTATGACAGCAGGTAATGTGAGGAGAGGAGGGAAGAGAAATTAGAAAAGGCACTGTGAACAAAGAAACATTTTTATCGCCAAAACCATAGTGAGTAATAACAAGCAGGTTATCTGGAATGACATTCTAACCACTGAATCACCAATTAACCCTGAATGAAACTTTATCTATCACTGAGGCATTTAGGGTGGTCTTACTATGTGTGGATTCTCTTTTGTCTAGTAGTTGGGTCAAACTTATAGTGAAGACTTTCCCCAGTGGGACGCCGATCTAGATCTTTTCTAGATGCATGTATGGATGCATGTTTTCACAAAACTATGGAAACTGAATCTCTCTAGGACTTCTGTTGCTCCACCAGTAGCAAAGGCTGGCCCACAGGTTTAAATATTTTTGGAGGAGACAAAAACAAAGCCACTGAAATTACCTGTAGACAATACTTGGGGGAGAAGTCTGGTAGGAAAATACACAGAGGATCACAGATTGGTTTGGACTGGAAGAGACCTAAAAGGTCATCTTGTTCCAACCCATGGGCAGGGACACCTTTCACTAGACCAGGTCACCCCATCCAGCCTGGCTGTGAACACTTTCAGGGATCCAGCAACAGTGAACCTATCTAGGAAATGAAGCTGTGAAATGGTTTGGCTGGCTTCCAGCACATGTGGCCAAGCTGTCTTGAGGTATGGGTTTGGCTCTAGCCCCAAGGGAACTCATCAACATGCCTGCTCACAGCTAATTCACTCTGTGAGATCTCATGGGTTGGTATGATGGAGGGTGGCTAGCTGGCTTGCTTAAGCGGGGGGGGGGGGGG
>VWZP01002663.1:833567-881751 GCA_013396995.1 Dicaeum eximium
GGAGCCAGAGGGGTAAGTTCTTGTTGGAGAAACAATGGAAATGGAAATGTACAGAAGAAATGCTGCAGGGGGGATCATGATGAAATCAGCATTGAATTAAAATAGAGGTGCTCTGATGAACTACTTCTTGCTTCCTTTTCTTTCATAATCTGATCCTGCCTACAGCTCTGAAATCTTGTTTTTGTACATCTCAGTTTGCTTCATCTGCTCCCACTTGCTGTTTGGCAAGGCTGAGTGTTTTCATGATTGGGCTACAGAGTACTAGTCTCTTTGGTATAGCTGGTGGCTGGGGTCAAGGATTGCTTTGCATTCTGGCTTGGCAGGCCATGCTTCCTCTCACTGCAAATCCTTTTGGCTTTTGCCACCCAGACTTGTTCTTACCTGGCGGAGTATATCTCCTTCCACCCAGCTAATGGTGCAGCATTACCCTTCCAGCAGAAAAAACTAGGCCTTGCAAGAAGCATTGCTCAGCACTGCTTCTCTCCCAAATGGACCAAGTGGAACGTGTGGGGCAGAGGCTACAAACACATCCTTTCTTACTTGACAAGTGACAATCCTTCTCTAACAGAGCTTCCTTGACTTTTGGGGGAGTCTAAAGCACTGCAGCTATATTTCGCACAACCCTCTGTGGTACTCTCTTTGTTTCAAGCAATAAAAACTATCAAGAAAGGTGTATGGTCAGCCAGACAATTCCCCAGATAATTGTGGGAACATGCTTAATCTTATGTTGCTATGAGCCCGCTGTCTGTTTCTTGATGCCAGTAGTCAGAACATTTATTATAACTGCTCTGAATTATCTCAGCATGCCATCATGTCAGGTAGAGCAAGGGTCTTCCTTTGAAGTGACCTTTCTTTCGGTAGGTGGATTTAGCAGAGAAAAGGAGAAAAGGTTTTAGTAAAGATTATTGAAACAATCTGCAGTCAGTGAGCTCACTCACAGTGGATGCTCCTGCTTGAACAGTTGCTTTGTGTGCACTCAGAGAGCAGCAGATGATGGGTGGCCCTGTAGGATCATGGGTGATGAAGAGCAGGATCTGATGCTGGCATCCGCAAGTGTGGGTCCTCTGAAACCAAGGGAGTGGCCTGTTGTGTCAAATCTGGATTTGGTAGTGAGTACAAAGACATACAGGATGTGGAAGAAGGAGATTATCAGAATTCAGGAAATAGCACTGGGCTAAGTAGTTAGTCCACACTGGGGATGTTCATGCTGCTCTCTGTCTCCTGATAAACAGAACTGGGGTTGTGAGCTAAGGGAGATGACAAGTCCTTCTAGAGCAGTATATTAAGAAGGCTCATTTTTCTCATGGCTGAACCAGCTGGAAGCACTTAAAATGTGCCATGGCATGGACAGCTTGAGTATCAAGCTATAAAAAACACAGCCACAGGCAGGCTGGAGAGATGGTGCTAGCTTTGCCTGTGCTCAGAGCTGGTTGGGCATCCAGCAGCTCAGCCTGGGCATGCTGTGGTCAGAGGCTCAGCCAGAGCAAGTGCATCCTGCATGGATATAGAAGGATCCTTGCTCAGCTCAGCATCAGGCTGCTGAGACCACACCCTTCCCAACGTGGTGTGGCTGAGCAACCTAAAGCAAGCCTATTCTTCCCTTTGATCTACCCTGTAGACATATCTGGGACAGTGCTGGTACAGAACTGGCTTCAGCCTTGCCAGCTGCTTCAGATTCCGCCGATGAAGGTGGGGACATCAGGGAAGTGAAGGAATCTCACCAGGGAGATGTATTGGCCCTGTGGACTGTGGAGATGCAGTTCCTGGAGAATCATGAAGCTGCAGAGGGAATACAATGATGAGGGTGGCAGAGGAGCACAGATACCTGAGCTGCTGAGAGAGATTTGAGCTCTGATGGCAGCCACTTTGCACAAGAGGATTTGAGGAGAAGCCAGGTATGTAACTGTGACAACTTATATGGGTTGTAGCTTTGTATCCTCTACAGCAACGTTCTTCCCCCGTGTGTGTTCCTGTCAGGAACCTTGGCAGTGTTACCAATAATAGCCAAGACCAATCCTTTTTGCTCCTTTTCCCCACAAAAGCTGGCCTGTCATAGCCACACAGACTGCATCAATGTCTGTGTGTTTGCACCTCTCATTGGGACCTATGGACCAATTTCAGCTGAAGATGTAGAAGCACTTATTTAAAATAATTTTATTAGAAATGACAGCCAGCTTAGAGAGAAGAGATGCTATGGAGGGCACCTGTGAGGGGCCTGTGCCTCTCTGCATTCACCCTTTATTGAACTTCATAGAAAACCTACATGTGAAGGTATATTTTTGATATTTCTTATAAAAGAAATCTTTATCTGGAGCTTGTGCTCAATTGGAGAACCCCAGCCTGAGAGGCAAAATGTCAGAAAACCAGATTCCAGTAGCTCAATGACTTCAGTGCTACTTCTCCGTTGCTCCTTTGCTCTCTTTAGTGGACATGCAGAAGTGATAGTGTTTGGCACAGTTCTTGGGCATCCTGACACCTCAGGAGCTGAACTAGGCAGAGAAGAACTAGGCAAGAAGAACTAGGCAGAAGTACCACCTCATCTGGCGTGCTGCTGCACCAGAGATGTGCTGTGAGCAGGGGCTGGAGGCAGCCAGGACAGAGAGGAGGACTAGGAGTGAACCTGAGGGACGGAGCAGGTTTTATTTCTGAAGACATGGGAAGACCCAACCCCATTCTACATTCTTTATGGGTGCAGCTATTAAGTGTAGCTCACTGAAGGGCATTGTTCCATTTGCCTGCATGTTTTGACAATGTTGTTAGCAGGTTTTATTGGTGCTCTTTGGGGTTTCATTGGTTCACAGAGACCAAACCCTCAAGGCACATGACCAGGGACATGAACTAGAAAGACAAGCAGCCTCATACTGGAAGAAGTCACGTTTCTTTATTGTAAACATGTGGAAATTCTTTGCTAAAAACACAGTATTGGAAAAACAAACCTTGATGGAAACTAGATCAAGGAATGACTGAGCCGATACAGTTCATATGAAAATAAAAAGTACTAGACCAAAAAGGACAGGAGCTTTCTTTGTAGTCATGCACTGATTTGAAACATTTTAATTATGAATACAATTACAGTTTGTATTTTTCCTGAGGTTTACAAAATTATAGCTAGTCTTTTTTTTTTCTCCTTTTTTGTGTCTCCTGATGCTTCTTGGTTTTGGACGTTACCACAGGATAAGGCATGAATTATGAGAAAGATTGGTGGTACTATATTTCTGGCCAGGCTGAAATTAGGTATTTTCAGAATCTTTCCTGGAAGAAAAAGCATGGGGTAATGTCATTTTTCTAAATCAGGTAGTTTTGGATACTTGAAAACGATGCTTCAGGTCCTGGTTGCTCTGCAAAGAAAATCACAGGACTCTGAATGCTGGAATATTGTACTATCTGCTTTGCTGAGCCATACATTGCAGATGAAACTACTTAAAAAACTAAATTCTCATTTACATGACAGCCTCTTTGCTACCTGGGCAGTGCAGTGCAATACTTAACACTTATGTATGTACAGACACAGAGCTGCACCCACAGCTGTGTCTGATACATGATGATACACCTATATCTAGATATATATTTTGCAAAGGAATTCAGACAGCAAGTATCCAAGTTTTTTGTAACACATGGTCATTGTGGTGTTTTCCTCTTGATACCAGTGAGAGAATGGTCAAGTGAAAAATCAAGAGTCACCTTTTTGTGGTGTATGTACTGTTAATACAAACATCCTGCTCTAAATGCTGATCATATGGAAATCAGTCCAGTTCTGTCGTTGATTCCAGAGCAATGAGGAATTGGCCCAAAATCTCAACTTATGCCACCTTCTTAATGATTTTTTCTATTAAATTTAAATTTTGTGGTGTATGTACTATTAATACAAACATCCTGCTCTAAATGCTGATCATATGGAAATCAGTGCCAGTTTTGTCATTGATTCCAGAGCAATGAGGAGTTGGCCCAAAATCTCAATTTACGCCACCTTCTTAATGATTTTGTCTATTAAATTTAAATTGCTGGAGACTATAACATAAACATGGGGGGGAAAAAAAAAGTAATAAAATGGTTTAATTTATTTCTGGGTCCATCAAGCATCATGGTGATAACAATTTGATGTTCTTAGTTTTCATTTTAAAATAAACAAAAACACTGTGATGGGTGATCTCCTAATTTCCTGTTAATAGAGTTTAAATTGAAAAACATTTTTCAGTGGGAGAGCTGCTCATTAAAACTGTAGATAGCAATTTTGTTCCATTTTTAAGCTCTTCTGGCTGGAGATCCTTGAGTCATAAGGCATTTATAGTTTCTTTAACAATACATAACAACAGAATTCACATTTCCACATACATCTGTAAAGATGTAAAGTGTATTTTGTTGTAACAAAGAATGGCAAAATCAACAGGTTACAGGAGAGAATCCCAAAGACCTGCAGCCCCTCCCCAGTCTTGAAACCTGCGTCTCTCTCTTCCCTCTGGTCGTGATTCACCTGTGTCAGGGTACAATCAGACAAACAGAGGACTACTCAAAATGAGGGCCCAGCTGAGCCATGACCCTTGGTGAAGGGAGGACAGCATCATATCCATGATCCTGACCACATATCAGACCTGCAGGTTCTGCAGTCCAAGTCTCACCTAATTTAGAGCAGGGGGAAGAGAAAACTTGGGGACCTGGAGATGACACCTCTCCAGCATACTGGTGCTCCAGTATAACCTAGGGTGTGCAGCTGGATTGCTGGGCAGGATAACTGTGTGAGCTGACAGGGCAGTGGGACCTATACATATTTGAAAGCTTTGGTTTATCTGTGTACACTTAATCTTTCCCTCCTTGGAATCATAGATACACATACGCGGATATTTTGTATATGTGTCCGTATCCATATCCATACAGGTATGTGTAAGTACATGTGCTCAGTAAGAGGTAGGAATTTCTTGCTGATGATGAAGCTGTGGAGCTGTCTGGTGGACAGAAGGTTGGAATGGGCAGGTAGTGAGTGTAGGCACAGGGCCCCTGCAGGGTAATGCCAAGCCACAGGCCCAATAAAATCCTAGTGTGAGGCCCTGGTCCTCCTGAAGAGAATGGAGGCTCTAAAGCCAATACTTCACATGGTATGAGCAAGATATTAAAAGCTAATTGATTAGAAAGTAGAAACCCTGGTAAACAGTGACCATGGAAAGAGAAACAGAAAGAGTAGATCACATTTTAATGGGGCTTTAGTTTAGCAACACATTTTGTTCTCTTAGGGACTGATGCAGTGTAAAAGTGATTCCTTGATTCCAAATTTATCTGCTTTATTGGTTTTGTGTCACTGCCATAATTTTATTGATTTTTTCTTTTAACAGTGATTCCATAAGAGGTCTCTTAAGCTAAAACATATAGTGGGTAAAATCTTCTGCATTCATTTCACTTTGCAAGTCAGCCTCCTGTGTTTAAATTTGGTGTTCTGACATGCACTTTGAGGCTTATTGTAGCTGTATAAATGGCCATTATATGGGAATAGGAGAGGGAGAATTCTATCCTTGAGGCTCATTTTTGATGTCTCTGATTTGAGATTATTACCACAGTGGGTTTCATCAGTCATGTTGGATATGCAGTAAATGACCTCAACTGTTTGGAAGCCATTAATCAACAAATCATCAACAAGATAAAAGTGTCTCTTTTTGTGTCTTTGAATGTGAAGGACAGTGCCTGATTGTTCCTGAGACAATATAATCAGAAGGAAATTGCTGCTGATTTCCTTAGGAGTTAGTGTGGTTTTATTTTCCTGGTACCAGGCTTTCTGGTGAGCATGTGAAGTTCTGTGGGCTGATATCAAGGGATGTTTTGCTGGCTGCTCACTCACTGCAAGGAAGTTCAGAGACTGGAATGTCTTGATTTTATGGATATGAGCAAGTTGTTTAGGAGATTTTGCCTGCGGCCTTGAACGGAAGCAAGTGCACAAGTGGTGTTGCTTGGAACTCTGGATTTTTAAGCGCAAAGAAACACAAAATCCCCAACATAGTGTGTGCTTCTGCAAAAGCATTTCAATGTTATCATATCTCCCATTTTGAAGAGGTGCAGGGAGCTAAGGAATTATATTTTTATCATGGGGGACAGGACCTGACAGAATGGCATGAAGCTGTGTCAGGTAGGTTTAGGTTCAATATTTTAGGAAAAGCTTTTTTGTCCAGAATGTGGTTGTACACTGGAACACACTTCCCAAGGAAGTGGTTGTGACAGAAGGCTGGCCAGAGTTCAAAAAGCATTTGGAAAACACTGTCAGCAATGTTGTTTGATTCTTGGAGGTGTCCTGGGCAAGGCCTGGAGTTGAAGACCTTTTTAGTTCCTTTCCTAGTCAGGATTCTATGATCCTAAAATATAAAGCAGTGACTGCTTCAGAGATTCCCTTTATTAGGCCTTCCAAGCTCATTTCAATTTTCCTGGTGTATGTATTTATATTTTACCTTTAGCAGAGTTAGATGTTAATATCTTTTAGATCTTAAAATAGTAATTTGCAATGGGCTTTTGTGATGTATCTGCTGCTTATGAAAATGTTTTAGTTAACACAGCAATTTTGTCTGATGGAAGAGGGATGTAGAATCAGGAAAACTTGATGTGAACCATCTTGAAATATGTTGCCCAAGACTGTAACATGACTCAGTGACATACACTCAATCTGATGCATTTTTAAAACACTTGAAAGTCAAACTCTCAGCCAGTGCAACTTTGTGCAGCTCTTTCTTGCATTTCCAGTATTTATTCTGTAAATACCTAATAATCTGTGCCAAACTTCAAAGAAGTCTCATCTGTTTCTCCTGAAATCTCTGGATTTCACATTTAGTATTGTACAGTGTAGAAGTGGACCTCAAGCCCTGGCATGCCTGTGTTCACAGCACAAGTTTTGGAAGAGTCAGATTCACTGGGTAACCAATAACCTCTGCAACAGAGGGAATGCAGACAATTTGTCCTTTGTTTCCAACAGGAATGTACCAAAAACACAAGAAAGTCAAAATGATGGAAAGTTGTAATCAATTTTGCTTTCTAGGTACCTTTATCTCACTTTCTTTATGGAATGAAATGATCTGCAGTGAATGACATGCATAAACCACTTTATTTGGTATTGGGTGATGCATTGCAAATGACCGAGCAAGTTTTGGGGAAGGGACTGTTGAACATCTATGTCTGTGCATGCACTGTGTAACAGGATGAGCGTGGTTTCTAAGCGTTACCACAGCAGTTATGCATTCTCCATGCCTGGTAAAGCTTATTCTCAATTATATTATAAGCTATAATAATACTATAATAATATAATGACTAATAATATTATTTGAGAATATTATTATTTGAGAAACAATGCCACATATGTATTTCTGCGTTGGAGGCTTCTGAAACAAAGAACACAGCACTGGTAGAGCAAGTGCACTAATAAATAAAGTGGTTTTGTGTTATACATGTTTAAACCATGACATACAGTGCACCTATCCACCCATGATGATTGGTGATAGAGAGGGAGAGGGACAATTAAGATTTCTGGTGGTAATTTTAGAAATCAGCTGGTAATTCAGCTAAATTGCGGTTTTGCTAATGCATTCTGTGGCTGATGAAATTCTGCTGTAAATGACTGAATTACAGATACCCGTGAGTGCATGCATTAAAACCATAAATAGTATTATTGGGTTGTCCTACGGAATGGTAAATGTGCTTCCTTCATTGACTGACATGGGAACTCAAGATCAGTGGAAGGCAATCAAGTTAAATCTTGGTCTTTCAAACGCTTCTGCATGTGCTCAGTTTTAAGGCTGTGTCTGTGTCTATATCTGTTGCTGTTAATGGCACTCCTCAAATGCTTAGAGGTGAATTGTTTATAAAAGCTTGCAGGTGTGTAGGCTAATAGCATCCCAGTACTGGACCATAAGAGAAGAAGAAGAAAAAAATGTATCCCAAAATGTACTATATTCATTCAACAAATGTATTTAGGTTTTAATTCTTTATAATATTTCAGAGTATATGAGAAATTGTTCTGTAACATATAGATAATAGTAATGAAGTCTGAGTAATTCAAGGTCTGATTACATCATCTGGCTATTAGGTTGTGCTTAGAAGAGAAAGCACCAATATAAGTTCAAAAAAAAAATATGATTCAGCAAAAATGTGCCAGTTGCACTAGATTTCTAAAACTCTTAGGAATATTGAGTAACAAGTATCTCTGCTTGCCTTAATAAATGGGGCTATTTAAGTTAAATGCATAACTTGGAGTCTTGATTTACTTGCAGTATTTGTGGTAAGATAAGCAGACTGTCTTGCAACTTGTGTTTATTGTATTCAGAACCCACATAAACCTCCCAGATTTGCTCCCCATCACTTTCTTCACGGAAGAGGCTTTTTTACCCTGTGTTGACCAGGTTGCAGCAGCATAAACTGGACCTGGCATGTACACGGTGTTGTGGCATTGATCACCACAGCTGTGAAGGCTAGTGCTAGCACCAGCTGTGGTTTGGCAAGGCACACTGATGGCGAGTCCAAGGATCTGTCTTGACTGGCCTGGGGGATAAGCAACATGAAGAAAAGATTTCTGTCACAGCAAGCAAAGGCCAGATTCCCAGGAAGGCATCTGTCTTCCTACCAAAGTGCCGGGGTGGTGAAAAAGGCTCTCATGGCTGATGGGCAGCTGTGTCTGAGATTGCTTCCCTTGCTTGTGTTGCCTACTTTGTAATGCTCTCCTTTACCTCCTCCCTGGTGCTGTCATGAAGAGATCCCCAATATTTATCCTTTACGAATGAATCAATAGACCAAAACCAAGGAAGATAAGACCTCCCTAGGACATTGCCAGTTGTTTTAAGGTGTTCTGATTAATGATTCTATTTTAGCCATTTCAGTGCTCAGCAGTCTTCATTTGTTAGTGTTGATAGTGGAAGTCCATACCTTGCCTGAATCTGAGTTATTTTGACCAACAACCATGGGTCAATTCAAATCAATAGAAATGCCATTAACATCCCAGTACTGTGGAAGATAATATGAACATTTCTCATGCATTCAGTTTATTAAAATTTGCTACAGTGTGAAATATGTATGACAAGTAATGATGTTTTAATCTTTCACCAAGGTAACAATTGAAGGCTGATTGATTCTATTCAGTAATTATAAAATCAGAATGATGGAAGATTGTAATCAAGAAGGATTCTGTCTCATACTTTGTCATGCCTCCATGCAAGCTAAAATTCTTATTTGTAACATCTCCTTTATCTGAAAAGAAATCAAACTCCTATTTGCCAGGTTTAATGCTCACGGCTGGTTGGACAGCAAACTTTTTGTTTTTTTTTAAAACTCTGATGAGAAGAAAAAAGCACCCTGCATCCACCAAAGCTGCCAGCTTTCCAGGAGAATGCCACGGGAGACAGTATCAAAGGCTTTACTAAAGTCCAGGTGGACAATATCTACAGCTTTTCCCTCATCCACCAGGCAGGTCACCTGGTCATACATGGAGATCAGGTTGGTCAGGCAGGGCCTGCTTTTCACAGCCCCCTGCTGGCTAGGGCTGATCCCTTGGTTGTCCTGTATGTGCTATATGAGCACCTACAAGAGAATCTTTATTCCATAACCTACTCCTGCACCAGGGCCAGGCTGACAGGTTGTAGTTCCCCAGATCCTCCTTCTGGCCCTTCTTATGGATAGGCATCACACTGTCCAGCTTTTAGTCACTGGGACCTCCGTGGTTAGCCAGGACCTTCTGCCACCTCCCTCAGTATCCTCAGATGTATCTCATCTGGTGCCATACTTATGAATGTTTGAATAGCTCAGCAGGTCACTAACACTTATTACTGGATTTCAGAGGGTGTTTTCTGCTCCCTGTCCCTGTCTACCAGCTTACAGGACTGGCTGCCCTGAGGATATCCAGTCTTTCTGTAGAAGACTGAGGCAAAGCAGGCATCAAGTATCTCAGCCTTTTCCTCATCCTTGGTGAAAATGTTCCCTCCACTCTGTCTAATAAAGGATGGAGATCTTTCTCATACCTCCTTTTTTTAAAAGGATTTATAAAAACATTTTATCATGTTTCAAAGCAGTGAGCAGGTTCAGTTCTAGCTGAGCTTTCACATTTCTAAATTTCTATCTACACCACCTATCAACACCCTTGTAGTCTTCCAGAGTTACCTTCACCTTCTTCCAAAGGTTAAAAGTTCTCTTTATTTCCCTGATTTCATGCAAAAGCTCTCTGTTCAGCTCAGCCAGTCTTCTTTCCAACTAATTTGTCTTTTGGCACGTAGGGATGGCCTGCTCCTGCCCCTTTAAGATTTCCTCCTAAAGTATGTACAGGCTTCCTGGACCCATTTGTTATTAAGGATTCTTTTCCAAGGAACTCTCAGAAACAGTGTTTCAGCAGGTCCAAGTCCAAGGTAGAAGATTTGTTACCTCCTTCCTTCCTTCCTTCAACGCAATTATTTAGTTATCATTTAAATGATCCACATCTCCCACCAGCCCTTTGTTTGCAAACAGCAGGTCTGTCAGGGCACTGCCCCTGATAGGTTCACTTATGAAGGCAGGAAATTATCTTCCACACACTCAGGAATCTCCTAGACTGCCCCCTCTCAGCTGTGTTGAGTTTCCAGCAGACACCCAGCAAAATAAAGTCTCCCACAAGAACAAGGGCTAGCGCTCATGGAACCTCAGTCAGCCACTCATGGAATACTTCATCTGCCTCTTCATTCTGGTTCTGTCATCTGTAACAGTCTCCCACCAGTATATATGCCTTGTTAGCCTTCCCCCTGGTTCTTACTCATAGCCACCAACCTTGTCATGCACTTTTGCTCTGTGCAGTGAAACACTCCCTAATGTACAAAGCAACTCCATGGCCTCTGCTTCCCCACCTGACCCTTCTGGAGAACCATTAAGACCATCACGGCAGCACTCCAGCCATGAGAGTTATCCCACTGCCTTTCGGTGATGGTGACTCACAGCTTTCCTGCTGCCAGTGGCTTCTTCCTGTTTGCTGCTTTGTTACCTATACTGTGTGCACTGGTGTGGATGCTCTTCAGCTGGGCTACTGATGATTTCAACCCCAGCACTGGCATGCCCACTCTAGGCTCATCTCTGCTGAGCCTGGTTTTACCATATTCCCCCTTCAAACCTGGTTTAAAACCCTCTCAATCAGCCCTGCCAACTCACAGGCTAGAATCCTTTTCCCTCTTTTAGACAGGCAAACCCTATCTCTTTCCAGCAGGCCTGGCACCATATAAAACACCCTATGAGCAAAAAAGCCAAAATTCCACCGGTGGCACCAGACTTTAAGTCACATGTTGATTAGGTGGCTGTTCCTTTTGGTATTCTTCCCTGCAATTGAAGGAATTGAGGAAAACAACATCTATGCTCCTGTGCTTACAACCAGTTATCCTGGTGCCCTGAAGTCCTTTTTGATTGCCCTAGGACTTCTCTGTGTCATTACTGCCAACCTGGGCAACAACAGTGAATAATAATCCGTGGGCTGACTCAGTTCAGGGAATCTTCTAGTAACATCTCTTACCCAGTCTCCAGGGAGGCAGCAGATTTCCCTGTGGAATGAGTCCTTTTGGCACATGGGAGCCTCAGTTCCTCTCAGAAGGAAGTCACCTAGAAAACACCACGGATTTGCCTTTTATATGTGTAAGGGGGAAACACCATTTAAAATGTCAAAAAAAACCAAATCAGCTGCAGCTTCTCACTGCAACATTTTGCTTGATGCAGGTTAATGGCTGACTGCTAAAAAAGAGGAATTCTCTGTTTCAGTTGTCTAATGGGATTTTTGGCAAGTTGCTTGTTAGAAGGATTATTTTCTTTAACAATATTGCTGTAGGAATGCATCTTCTAAATAGCCTGCTACATTATTTTGACGTGACCTTCATATCTTTTGAACTTGCTGTTTCTGGAGTTCTTTTTCTCCCATTAAGAAGCAGTGTTGTTGGGTGCACTTTTTCTAATAAATCTTGATGGATGATCAGGCAAAAAAGCTGTTATGTCCAATGGCTTGATAATTTCAGGGTCAAAACAGATTTTATGTGTTGATCTTCTTTCAATTGATGCTGCATCTGTTTAACCAAGCAGCTGGTGCATAAGATCTAGCTGGCGGCACACAGAACACATTAGGAGAACAAAGGGAATGTGAGATTAATCCAAAAAGAGGCAAGAACAGCATTTCCTCACTGTTCTGCATGAAGGCAGGATCTGCTCCAAGAGGATGCAAACTCAATTTTCTTATTGGACTTATGGCCTCTTCCCCCATCAGATTATTCAAAGGTAAATTTGCTTTTCACTCTCTCAGAAAGACCATTTTCCTCTCACTGGTATATTTATTTATTAGTAACATTATTTGTAAAATGCTAACTTCATTGGCTGCACTGTTACGATGTTATCTCTATGTGCTTCTGTGAGAATGTAACAATGTCATGAAGAAAAATGATGTAAAAATGATGCGGGTACATAAAATGGGATTGACAAAATGTAATAAATCACTGCTGGGCTGAGGAACAGACCTGCATGTGTAATGAAATACTTTAGCATTACATCATCGTTTATGTAACATCTGGCAGAGCCTTGTATTTCAGTACTGCTTTGAATCAGGATAATTTTTTCTCTCTGATAAAAGAGAAAAAACAAGCCTCTAGGTTTTGCACTTAGAAAACTGTAAAGAAAAAAAAAAAGAAAAAACAACCCTTAAAATACCTATGTTAGTTTCCCCCTGAGAAGTTCTGCCATCTCCAACTGGATGCAAATAATATAATGACTGAGATGCATACAAAATAGTTAGCATCCTAGAGGATGTTTTCAGTTTTGTAAGAGAAACATATTTTAATATGAAGGGGATTTTTTGAACTTATTTCATCCAAGAAGAGTTTTTCTAATTTACATCATTATACATGCCTTGGAACCAGACTTTCAGCAAAAAAAGCCAAAAAAACCCAAACCAGATGTGGATTCTATGTACTTTAGTGTTTTACACTTTGTGTTAGAGGTTTTTTTTTTTTTTTTCCTTTCTAAGGGAGAGTTGAATTATCTTTCATCTTGTCTCATGCAGACATGTAGGTATGACTTCAGTGTGGGTTCCTTCATCCCAGGCTGCCAGCAGAGTCTTCCTCCTCCCTAGGGTTGATCATTCTGCCCTGTTCACCTGTGGTGCCAGGCAGGACAGCATGATGTGCTGATGGGGTGAGGATTAGTTGAAATGCATTTAATTGGCTGTTGAAATAGATTAAATCAGAAATGTGAATGCCTGCTGCAAAAGTGTCTTGGTGACACATTCACCTGTCTGAAATCAGTAGAAATCTTGCCATTAATTCCTAGAGTTCTTGGCTGTTGCCTCTTGCCTCTGAAGCCTTTGGGAGGTCCTGGTGTGGTGGTGGTGGTGCTGTGAGGGTGCTGCAGGAGTCCAGGCTGCCAGCCCTCTCACCAGCTCACTCTCCTTCCCCAAATTTTTGGTGAGTGGCAGCTACCCAAAATGCAGCACTGGGGCATTGAGGAGAACTTGTTGTATCTAAAAGTAGGCTTGCTTTCTTTTTTTCAGTACTAGGAGGAAATAGAACAGATTGTCAAAAATAAATCACTGTTTATTTAGTTCCTTTTTATTCATCAAATACCATACAGATAAGCCATAATTACTGCATTTGCTCATCTCCCAGGGATTTTTATATGGTGTATTTATCCAGCAGTGTAGGACTGGCTGCTACACACATAGAGCTAGTTGTTACAGCTATTTTACTTCCCCTCCACATTTTCCCAAGGCTGGGACAGAATGTAAGATTTTGATACACATCAAGTAAAATGTTATATCTGAGTTTGTTTTCTGATGGCAGAAAAGGCAAAAGGAAGAGGAGCAGTCCCAAAGCAGCAGTTTCTAAAAGCCTGATGAGGTGCGGGTGTCTGGAGTGCTTTTTTCTCTTTCTGAGCAATTGTTAGAGTTACTGAAAATATTGTTTCCTTCTTTTTTTAAACTAGCAGTGTCTTCCATTGATTTCATTTGGAGTAGAGAGGTGCTGAAGAGCATGAATATCATTAAAAGTAGTACTAAAAGTATAAAACTGGAAAAGGCAGAAGAGGGAATCAATGGCCATATGATTGAAGTGTAAGATTCAGAGTCAGGATGTCTAATTCCTATTTCGAATTTTCCAGCAGATGACTTTGAGAAAAAAAATCACTCTCAGGGCTGAAAACTGGCCATGTGCAGGGCCACAATGACTCTTTTTGGCAGCTGAGGGAACAGTGGGATGGTCTAGGATGGAAACCACTCTTTCCGGTACCTGAGGATTTTGGATAAAGATGTTTTTCCCTTATAGAGGTGTCATGGCAATATACCAATGACCTATGGATTTCCAAGGACAATGAGAAATGTTTTTACATCTCAGAAGCATGACCATGCCTTTTTTGATCTGGACATTGCAAGAGCAAAAGCAGACTGTCAGCTTATTGAGCAGGGATAGTGTAAGGTTAGACAACAAGTGCTGGAGTAAGCTAAGACCATCTTGAGGTGAAAATTGAGTTGTGCTAATGCCATCTCAGCCAACTCCCTCTCCTGTAATGACAAATAAATGACAGACCTTTGCAGTGAGGTGATATCTTCCCACAGGACTTTCCATGAGACACCAAGTGGGACCTCCAGTGAGTTTAGTGGCTCCTTCACATTTACATTTTGTACCCTCATCCTGCGTAATAGACACAGTTAGAACAGGTTAATAGAAGGCGAAATTACCTAATGTTTGTAAGGTTGTCTCAGTCCCCTGGGAAGGATAAACTGACAATGCAAGAATATCTATAAGCATCATTGAGATCTGGCTTTCAAGGAGAAAGTCCTTTGCTAAATATTGTTTGAATGGAAGTGATTTTTTTAATCGCTGGTTGCTTCAATTTTGGCAACCTTGTCTGTGAAGAAACCTTGGACCTCTCTTAGCCTGAGAAGTGCAAGGAAAGACAGGTAGGCAGCTTGTTTTCTCTTCTGTACATTCCTCCTGTGGTCTGATCAACAGGAACTTTGGTCCTTAGCTTCATCCCTGTTCTCACTGGATCAGAGCCTCATATTAAGGTGTGACTCCATGTCTGACACTGAGCAGTACGTTACTAAAAGAGAATGAAGAGATTCTCTCTTTTGCTGTTCTTTGCTTTGCCCATGGCAAGGCAGGAGCTGGTGAGGACCTGTTGCTATAAGAATAACTGCTTTCCTCAAATTTCAGTGTTGGGTCTGCCTCTTGCACAGGGATTGCTTTAACCACCTAAACAGTATGTGGGCACTACCCTACACGGTCAAAGACCGTATCTAATTCAGTGTATGGCAAGGATTTTGGGCAGTCCATTACTGTGCCAAGCAGGACAGAGGATTTTACTCTTTCATGGACCAGTAATGTGTTCAGGATTTAGTCAAGCACTACAGCAGGTACTAATACACACCACTGGGACAAGAAAATGAGTATGCCCAGTCTGTCAAGCAGTTCTGACAGAAGTGAAAGCAGTCACGCAATGGGGGAAAGGACTGAAATCATGCCTGGATGGCCAGAAGCATCAGAGTTGGTTTGCTACTGCTGCTGGCTGAGACACCCCATTCCCCACAATCCCTAATGTCCTGTGACTTCACAGCAAGGGGAAGATGCTCTTGTGATTTCACTCTGTATATGAGGAGATGAAGAATGGTTTTTTCCATTTCTATCAGCTTCTGTCTGTAATAATGTTGCAGCCATGCCACCTGTTGGGATGTATGACTACCTTATTCACATTTGCTTTGTGATGACTTAGTTGAAATTAAGGGTGAGTTGATGCTAGGGTCCAGGAACTTCCAGGCTGGCAACTCTTAAAATGGATCCTATTCTCCGAAATCCAGAGAATGGCTTGAGGTTCACCTCACCTGTGCTTGCTCCTTCACTGAGCATGGGCAGCCATCTACCATCACTGCCACTGCTGTCTGCCTGGACAAAGTAATCCCTGTGGCCACACCAGCCTGTGGAATTGGGGAAAGTAACCAACCAGCCTTTGGCCATTGCTCATCAATCAAAGCTTTGAATAATCTTACTGAGTTAATCCACCACCTAGCAAATCTTTTCCTGCTGGTGTAACAGATAAATGAGCAATAATGGTTACAGGGAATGAATTTTGTGTGAGGATGTATAACAGCAGCATTTCAGATTTGTTTCTTTTCACTTCTTGACAGCTGTTTAGCATTTCACAGATGCACATATTGATAATTTTTCCTGTCATTTCTATATCATGAAGACTCACTTATTTCCCAGATGTTCTATTTAATTCAGCCAAGCAATATTCAGTTACCTATTTAAAAAGGAGATTGTGGACAAACAAGGCTGGGCTGGGAGAAGAATTGATTGATTAAATCACAACTGACTGCGGAAAGGTGCACAGTCCATCAGGCTGTGCTCCCTGCTTCCCTTCCTCATGATTTTGTGGAGCTGTAGGGACAGGGGAAAGTGAAGGGAGGCAAATCCTCCATCTCCTACCCTGGCTTGTGCCCATGCTCCCTGTTCCCACTAGGTAGATAAGATTCTTCTGGCGGGAGAAGTATTAAAGTGAATGGCTATCTTGGTCGGTTGTTAGGCTAAAGATTACCACCTGCACACCAAATCAGGTCCATGTAAAATATTCAGAGAATTTCCACTGCCTAAGTTTGTTTCTGCCTTGTTTCTTCCCGGTGCTGATCACTCAGGGCAACCTTTATTAAAACTACTGGGCTGTTACTGATTACTCTTACATTGTGTTTTGTTTCCTTTGAGCTGGTGGTGTCCACCAGCCAAATTATTCCAAATTTATTGCAGATGAGGTCAGAATCATAGAATTATTTGAAAACAATAAGTTTGGGTTATGTAGTTTGGTTATTTTTTCACTTTGTTCTCTGCTATTTGATGGTTTGCTTCCAATGTTCCTTCCTGCTGACTTCCAATAGAGGTTTCTTGCTTTATAAACAACTGGATTGATTTCCAATATAGACTTTTACTTCCTTGAAAACAGATCTTCTCAGGGGAAATTGGCAGTTCTCTCTGTATATATTTTCTTATTTGTATTTACTTGGAGAGGTTTGAAGTCCAAATACAAGATTTATGTCAGCAAATCCCTATTCCTCTTATCCAATTTAGTTGTTTTAACATAATGCAATCATTTTCTAAATCAAACTGATGGAGCGCTTCCTAAAGGCATTACACCAGCTGTATATCTGGAATCATATTTGCCTTCTTTTATTGCATTAGCACTAGGCTTGAACTTTTCAAATTTGCATTGTGCTTTGCAGAAGTTCTCAGGATATTTGAAGCCGCTTATAGCTAGAATCTGCCATGTCTTAAACAGAGGCTGGAGAGTGAATTGTAGAGCAAAGGATGTGTAGAAATGAGAAACTGGAATGAGTAAGCAAGAGGAATATTGCATTTTCTGGGTGCATCTGGAGGCACTGTAAAGGGGGAGTGCTGTGTTACAACATTGATCCTGGGTGTCTCACAAGGCTTTTTAAAAGGTTTCGTTTGTGCTCGTTAAAGAAGGTGCTGAGTAAGGTTCTGACATCCAGCAAAAGCGTATGGGCAGAGAGCGCTGGGGACGATGCACTTAACACCTGGGATATAATGTGATGATGTCTCTGCACTGGCTTTTGGCAAATACATCTCTTGTTATTTGAACGTTGTCTTTCTTTTCACCATATGGTCTGACACTATCAGGCAACCTTCTCAAGATAGGCTCATAATACTATTGAGGGGAATTTTCAAAATCACAACCAAGATTCTCATGCTCATCTGTGCTTTTGAATATATCCTCCCTTATTCTTGTGTGGTTATTTCAGTGGTAATTCTTGGTCACACAGAGCAATGGGTAGTTTGGAACAAGCTGGCTAAAATAAGACCAGGAACATACAGTGAAAGGGAAAAAGAAAGCTCAGATGAAATTGGTTCAGATGCACAAGTGCGTTCCCCAAGCTGGGGGAGGGAGAGGTATGTCAGTGCAACAGCCTTCTGTTAAACAGAACCACAGTACTTCCAGTTCTCAGGGAGCTTGTGTGAGACCCTTCCAGTCTCTCAGTGCTTGGAGCATAGTTAAACCACAGCTCTGCTAGCTCCTCACTTGTTACTGTGATGTCATGGAGATGATGAAAGTCCCATCAGAGCTGGATGACTTAGGGTACTGCTGAGAGGTTGTGGAAGTAACCTGTTCCAGTCTCGTATCTTTTGGTAACCCTCTCATCTTCCAGAGCAGAGTCTAAGTAATCCTTTCGTAAGTTCTGTCCCTTTCACAAACACTGGTAGACAAATGGGTGCAAGGGAGGTTCTTGGGGTAAGACTGGGTCCAACAAATCACATTGCAGAAGAGGAGTAAGCCAGCAGGGGAGCGGTGAGGGTTCTTGGAATTGCAATTCCTGTGCTGTGAGTCTAAGCCTGTTTCAAAAGCATTATTTTCCATTCCTCACCCTCCCAAAATATCACAACCAGCTGTTGAATAATAGCTTAACATCTAAAAAATTAATATCAGATTATGAATTTTAAATTGGCAGAAGATAGGTGAAAGCTTGAGAGCATTCTCAATTTTTTAAGTGCAAACTTTAGATTTTAGTAAGTAAATAAAATTACAGTGACAAAACCCATTTTGAGGTCTCTACTGCAGTTCTAGGAATAAGATTACTTAAAAAAAAAGGTAGTCCACTACCTGCAAATGGTGCTTAGATGAGCAACTGGGCTCCCAGTGTAGACAATTAAAAGGAGGCTCATGGTGTTTTCCTGCAATACAGATCCTGTCAGGTAGGCAGGCATTCCTGGAAGACATGAAAACAGCCTTGTGCCCAATTGAAGGATCAAAGGAACTTGTGTGCTGGCACGTGGCTGGAATTTTTGGTGGTCAAGGGGTAATTTCTGACGGTTTGGTGATCCCTTCACAAATCCATTGAAGGGGAAGGTGTGGTTAATGGAGGACGATCAGGAAAGGTACCTAGTCTGAGTCCAGTTGGCAATGAATATTCATGAATATTCATGAGTGGTGTGAGGTCCACTGGTACTTTTGCCCCGTTTGCCCTATCCTCTCTATAGTGCAGCTTAGCTCCTCTCTCTGGAATAAGCACTGGGCAAACGGAAGTTAAGCACTGCTGAATTCATACCTAGTGCACTACATTTTCTAAAAAACCAAGAAGTTTGTGGTGTTGCAGATGTGTGTGGCCTAACTGACATGGTTCCTGCTGCACTGCATTAAACCAGCCCCACTGATGGCTGCAACACCCTCTCTGAGATGTTAGTTGTTACTAAGATATTTAAAACATCCTCTCAGTCTATTGACTACCCACATGAGCAATTTACTTACAGTCCTTTACTATTGATTATATTAGGAAAGATGAAAAATAGGAAACCAGCATTGCAGAGAATAGGTCAATTTATAAAAGTTCCCTCTCCAAATTAGCTGTTTTAAAATTCAATATATGAACATAAAAATCTGGTCTTAGTGAGAAAAAAAGACTTCACACAATTTGTTCTCCTCACTTTTTATTGTTGAGCTTTGCAAGGGAACCATGAAAATGTAGAGTGCTCGACCTCTTGCTAAATGATTAATAACATATTTTTACCTCAGATAATCACATTTTGTCACAGTTTCAAACTGCAAGAAATTGTCAGTATGTCCCACATGTATTTCCCCTTGCGATATATCAACAATGTAATGTTTTTCTATGTGTTTTTTTTTTTTTTAATACGAACGGTCTTGTTAGGAAAGATAATAGAAATACCTGAAATGCAGTATCCTTCACCCTTTTTCATGCTGTTCCCTTTCTGTGTCATATGTAATGGAGAACTGAATGACCATATTGATGGCAAAATCCCAGAGAGGGTTATGATAAAACTGTGTTGGGAATGCAGGATTGCCTTGCTGCCCTAGAGAATGATCCTCCTTCCTCTCAGAGGAACATCACACGTGATTACCTTACAGCCACAGATGATTGCCAAACTACATCTAATTGTCTGTCTGTTGTCCCCTTGGTTTATTTCAATCCTGAATTTTGAAAGGTGGTATTATTTTCTTAATGGAATATGCACACTGCTCTGTGTACTGAAATAGGACTGATATGCAGAGACTGGGGAAAGCAGTGTTCATACCCAACACTTAGGTGACAATTTGTGTGGCACAAATGGCAGCTCAGATTAATGTCTTGTACATGAATTTGTTATTCATCATGTATACAATACACCTGGAGAATCAGTGTGTGAGCAGGGAATGGGAAACTTGTCCTCTCCTCTGCTCCCCAGCCTCTTGCATCACTTTCATGTGACTTACATTGTAATGTCACCTCTGATGTCAGTTTTAACTCAAGTTAAATCTGCCACAGGAAATCAGTGGCAAACTGTCCTAACTTGATTTTCCTAACCTGGGGTCCTCCTTCACCACTGTCTTCCCAGCACATAGATTTTCAGATGTTATTTTCCCCCCGAAATGTGAAAGGGTGCTGTTTTGTATGACCTTACAGATCTGCTGACAGGGTAAAGAAACCTAAGTCAAATTTTATTTTCTTTTTCTTGAGCCAGAAATTTATTTAGGAGCAGGGGGCTCCCTCATGATTATGGTTGGGTGTTTTCCTCTACCAATGTTACCATGTGGTTTAAAATAAAAGTTAGAAAATGTATCAAGATGTGCATGACCCCGGAGTTTAGGGCAGATGTGGGCTTAAAGTGGATTTTGGCTTTCTGAGTGTGTGTGGATCTTGTTTCTCTGTGCTGGGAAGCTCAAGGAGGCAGAGAGCTGTGCTTGGTCATGGGACCTGTGCTCTGCCCATGCCTTGCCCGCCTGGGATGAACAGCTTTTGAGATTGTTGTTGAGATAGACAGCAGGATTTTGGAAAACCCACTGCAGGGAATATCTTTCCAAAACTGATCTGGACTCCAGACAGCATACTGGGGAGAAAGCCCAAGTGCCTTGAACATTGAAGGAAGTGTGAGAGAGAGGTGTCTCCTGCCAGTGGCTCATCCACCAGAGCCCAGTGACTCAGTGAGCAGCAAGGGGTGCTGTGGAGGTAGTGGGAGCAGGACTGTTCCCTGAATCCCTGAACCCTGGCCCTGCTGCTCCTCAGCCTCCCCCTTCACAGATGGAAGGGCACTAAAGTTGGCATGAGTTGGCTCCTCTCTCTTTCCCACCCGGAGACCCACGGGTGGTGCCTCCAGCCTTTCAATAGGTACAGCTTGGATTCAACACTTGCACTGTCACAGTAACTACTAATGCTAACACACAGCAAACACCTCATACTGTCACACAGGAATGTTAGGTTACATTTTATTACTGGAAAAATTATAATTTTGCCCCTTGCTGGTGTGATGGGAAGGCTGTTTTCCTTGCACTTACCTGCTTCTGACTAGCTTTCATGTCTCTTCTGCTGTTGAGATGCACTGTTTACGGTATATAAGGCATTTAAAGTGATTTTGGTCTAATGGTACACTCTAAAAATCTCATTATTTAATGCCCCCTGGGATCCTGTTGTAATGCAGCTGTTGTCCTTTTTTAACTTAATAATTTCTATTTGCTAATAATGTATATAGTGAAAGAAATTTTTGCTTACAGGCCCGTGTGCATGAATAGTTTTCTTTGGCTAACTGATAGCAACCCCCGCCTATGCCCCCTTTTCCCCATGTCCCTGCCCCTCAAGGGCAGCGTGGCAGGCTACATACTGCCATGACAGCTCCAGCAGTGTTAGCTGCACCACCAGCTCCTGCTCCCACCCCTTGAACATCCATCTTTACAAGCACAAGCTTGGAGTGCAGATGATTAGGGGGTGATACCAGGGGGCAGAGCTGCTGTGGGCAGTGGAGCAATGGCTGCTGGGAGCAGGATAACAGCAGGGCATGGGAATCTGAGAACAGTGCGATTACTATGGCTACTTACCTGCTAAATGTTATGATGATTATTAAATAATGTTTGAAATTGGGTCCTGGGATTTGGCTGCAGAATCCTCAGCTTGTCTGGTGTAACTGCGCATAAAATGGGAGGTAACTAATTTTATACAAGTCCTGATTGTGTTGTGTGGACATTTGGTTTTAAGAATGAATGACAGCTATCAGTGTGGGAACCAGCCCAGATCTTGGAGGTGGCAGTGCCAAAACCAAGTGTCTTAGAACAAAATTTGGCATCAGTACATGTAAGCAGGTAGTGTTGACATCTTTGAACGAAGTGAACATAGACATCACCTTAATCTCCCCCAAGCACATCTACTCTGTGTTCTGTAGTGTTTTTGTAAGTGACTGTCTGCCCTTGTGTGTACTGATATTGCTGATGGGAAAAGATAAGGACCTTTCAAGTGACATCTGCCTTAAACAAACAGTGACAAAGGAAGCCCCAATTACACTGTTTTTAGAGACCTCACTGGACGGAAGTTTATCCTGGTCAGAGTGTCTCCATGGATCTGCAGCAACATTTCACAGGCCTGTTTGGAGGGAAGGGAATGTGGGCTTTGGGTGTTTCATCCAGCTAATATTGGTCTTTGTTGTGGCATTTACAGTGTCTTAAAGGAAAATTCTAGTGGTTTTTCAAAATTCTAGTAGTTATTGAAAGCAGTTGAATTGCTTTTGAAAAAACCCCAGAATGTTGTATTTATGAGACTAATCATCAATCAGGAAAATAAAGAAAGAAAACCCAACAACCCAGGAAGGCAAATGGCAATAAAGATCCCAGATAAAGTCACTTTTCTCAGCAGGCAGAAAGTCTGATGAACTGAAATGGAAAGTCCTTCTCATTGATTTCACTGGGAAAAGTAATTGACTTTGAACTCTTTGAATAAGTTGCAATCTGTATTTAATTTCTTGTCCAAGAAAGAGAATGTAATTTTGTTTTTCTTGTGGCTGCTATTAGCCTTAATGTCAGTTACACAGCTGAATCTCTTGCATCAAGCTCTAAATTTACCCCTGATGTCAGTATGCTTAGGAATAAATCAAAAATCAGCCTTTCATCTCTCAGTTGCTTAAAGGATCATGCCATAATACCACATTTATTAATTCAAAATCTCTCTTGTCTGTACATGCACAAATGGAACCTAAGTATTCTGAGGAAAGGCAGAGAAACTGTAAAGACTGTAATTTAACTTTTAGACATTAATGCAACCTATTAACTGAAAATATTCTGAGAGTTTTAGCAAACATACACGTTTTTGCCCTTGGAATGGAGAGATTCAGCATTTCAGGCTGTCAAGGTGGCAGATATGAACTGCTGGTTTTCGCACAGGGCCACATTAACTTTTGAATGACACGCACACGGTGCTAATTTTGTTGTCATCAGTTGCAACATGGACAGGGAGATCTGCATGGACCCCATCTGACCAGTGGAGCTGCAGAGCAGTTTCCTCATGCAGATGTATTTAGGTGAGATCAGGTCAGTTCCATACTGGGACAGCCATCTGAGGACAGAGGAGCTGTGCTTGAGCTTGTGCACCATGCCTTGCCAGTTCCAGGAGGAAGCATCTGATCCTGCAGGCCTTCCTGACCTAAGAATCTCACATGTGCACTTGCTGTCCATGTTACCTGGGTATGTACAATCTGTCTGTAAAAACTCCTGTTTTCTTCACCTGCCACATAGCCTTGTTTAGCCAAAGATGATGAGGAGAAAACGGTTTTGATAATTAAACTTTAATGATTTACGCTGGCAGTCTGGGGGCATTATGCTTTCAATCACCAACACAAACAAGATCAGAAAGTTCATCTAGAAAGACATCTTTATAGAGAAATAATGAGTCTTTTTAAGGCTCCAGATAGCAATGTGTGCTGGAAAGGCAGCAAATGTTAAATACCAACCCACTTGAAGGATCCTTTCAAAATTATAGAAAAACGTAAACAAACCATTATGTGAATGAGGATTGGGGGTTATTTGTTTGCATTTATCAGACCTTGTTGTAAAAATTAAGGGAAAAAGGCAGTCCAGATTGTTTTTTAAGTGCTCTGATACGGAGAAGCCGTGATCTTGAGGCATGGGCAGGTGAGGTAGCCATGCCTGGGTCCCCGAAGAGGCATCTTTTACCCAGAACAGAATATCTCTCCCATGCCCATAGTTTCACAAATAAAAAAGTCCAAGAGAAACTTGGAAAAACAGATGACAAATATATTTTAAAATTATGCTAAACTGTTTTAAATGCCTCTTTTCTCAAAGAAAGGAAAAAATGTGATCCAAATACATTTGCGTCCCAAGAGAAGTGTTCTTGTGTGCAGAGTAGAAAATCAGAAGGAAAACTTCTGGTTTTCCCAGAAGTGTTGTTGTTTGTCTAATACTTTCTTGCATTTTTCTGATTAAAAACAGAAGATGAGCAAAAGTATTTCTCTACACAGTCTATAACATGGGGCTAGTGTATTCCAAGGAGCCTCAGGCTGCAGGAACAGTCTGGATGTAGATGTTCATGTCTGACTATGTGAAGTCCAATATTCTGTGCTGTTACTGTGTTTGTTTTCCCTTCCCTTGTTTTGCTTTTCATGACAATCGATACACAGATTTGCTCCACAAATTCTGACAGCTTAATGTTGTTCCTGCAAGAACATTTTTGTATCAGTGGAGTACCAGTTATTGTCATTCTTTTTTACCTCTTTCTTCCTCAGTCATACACTTTTCTTTTAGTACTGTTTTTATATTCAGTTCTTTGAATGTTGTCATCATGTTTATCTCAAAATTATTTTTGTCTATTTTCATGGGCTTATACTAAAAAGTTCTTATAGGAACTTCTAAGAACTTATTTTCTGTAGCCCCACTGAAAATTTTACAAGCTACTTGCATCAAGTTCTGCTACAGAATTTTGCATTTCCTTATTAACAGAATTTTCATTTATCTTCTGTTAGTATGTGCTGTCACAGGCTGTTTTGTTTGAGAACATGACTCTTATCCTTGACCATGACAACAATTTTGCTATCAGTATTAAAATCCTGTGAATGTTGCAGCAAATAGGACAATCTGGGAGTAGCTCCAGTGTAAAGGTCAAGCCTACAGAGACTGCACTGGCTGAACAATGTACAGCACTGCAAGGACTCAGAATAACCTAAGTCAATGAGTTACAACCTAAACGCAGAAGTCATTTTTGGACACAAAGGTCCAAGGTGATGCACCTGAAGTTGTTTTTACCAGCATTACCACTTTTACTTGTGTATCATAAAGGCTGCCAGAAATCCATGGCTTTCCAGTATATTTTGTCTTTCAAAACAAGCCCTAAACCTTTCTGTGTAGCTAAAGCAAAAATGGACCCAGTCATTATGGTAAGCAGATATGACTTGCCAGAAAGACTTACCATGGTGCCATGTCTGGGTAATCCTCTCCTCTACAGCAAAGGCCCCCTCCTGACTTTGAGGTTTTGTCAGAGGTTGTGATATACAGCTGTTTGTGTGATGAATAATCTCCTGTGCACCTTTGCTTCTGTGTAACAGCCTACACTACCTGGCTGGTTTTACTAATGATTTTTAGTTAACATCTCTGAAGCTCTTGATGCTATTGACTGGGTACTGTTGCTTTGATGGCAAGCAGGTGATGTGAATGGGCCATAGTTTTAGTCCATTCATGACAGAAACAGAATAAGATGAAGAAACATTGCTAGACTGACACACGTTTCTTGAAGTTTTACCTGTTTTCTTTCTTCTTTAGTGCGTTCATGAGACATTTCCTTCTCATGGCACATAGGCTGTTGTGGAATCTCAGCACTTCAGCATCTGACCTGTGTTTATACTTAGAAGATACCATGACTAAAGCAGCATTTTTATTTTTATATTTTTTAAAGGGTGAAAAATTAGTTAGTAATTGCAGTTAGTAAGTGGCTTGATGAAGATCACAGAGCTAATGTGGGCCAGGAAATCCTAAATCCAAAACTTATCGTAAATTATACCATTGTTCCTCCATGACTGTGTGAAGAGACACTTTCTAGTCATAAGGAACAGCCTTACTAACACGCCGATAACACATGAATATTTTTGTCATGTGGACTTTTACCTAAACCAAGTAAGATTTAGTGTATGAAAAGTAAGTCAGAGCCCAAAGACAGCCAATTGTTGTCCTTTGTCTACTAAATGAGACAGGTTGGATGCCAGATTTGGCCTGAGAAAGCTTAAGGTAGTGACTCTCCCTTCCAAGGGGCTTCATCCTCTCAAAAGAATGTTACAGAAAAGCTAAGCTCACTTCACCTCAATGTGTGCAGAATATGGGATCAAAGAATTTGCCCTGTTGTTAGCTATCAGAGAGGTGATTTACTTGTAGTGTGAAACTCTTCTATGGGGAGAGGGTAATACCTATTAAAAGAGAAATTAAGGTAGAGGAGAAAGGCATAACTGGCTGGAGCTCCAGTGCAGGGAGGGTAATATTTCTGGGGTAAACCATGGGGGCAGAAGATGGAGTTTCTATTTCCTGATGTTTTCATAACAAGACTGGATGTCCAGACAGAGTAAAACATCTCAGTTAGGCCAAATGCAGCTCAAGTGCAGGCTCTTTCTACCCTGGGCATCTCAGGCACTCATTAGTGTGGCATCCTGCCACTGCCCGGCATCTCTATAGAAAAGACGGTCCAAGTTATGTTGGTGCAATGCTTTTTGTAAACTGAATTGATAAACTGAATTGTCCCCAATGCTACTCAAAGACATCCCCTGCAGGACCACTGCACCACTGAAGTGCAGTTATTGCACCTCAATAACTGCTCAAACACCCCCTCCTCCTGATGTGGTATCCAGACAGATGGGTGCCCTGCAGAGACCTGCTTCCCAGTCCCTGTGTTCAGCAAGAGAGCCATTGTGCTGGTCTGCTGGGGCTGCTGTACCACTTCAAATTTTGAAGGGAGCCTTCTTTATGGTTTTTATTTAGAAATAAATTTGTAAATTTACCAATTACACTTACATTTGTGAGTTAATGAAACCTATTTTGAGACTGAAATGCATGAGGTTACTTTCTTTGCTTGTTATTATTTCCAAGAAACATATCCATAAGTAACACCAAATAGGAGATTTCTTTAACACATGCCCTTATACATGGATGGGTAGAAAACAATATAATTTAGAAATAAATATCCCTATATAGACAATGCAAACAAAATTTACACTGCAGGCAAAGAAACAGCAATAAAAGGAATAGTTTTAAATGTTCCACTTCCTAGCAATTAAAGATTTCTAAGCATGTAGCAGGGACAGTCCATCAGCTGGTGATCCGTGAGACCTTCTAGAAACTTCTTCCTAAAGGGAGCAACTAGATATGTGAATGGAATCTCTGGTGAGGGAAGATGGCTGTGTGCAGTTGTGAGGTGGCTTGGTGTGCAGGTCTGATAGGCTCACCGCCCTCTGCAAGGAGGCAGGTTGCCAGCATGTGGCAACATGGGCTGTTGAGGCATTTGGCAGGAGCTATAGACAAGACAGGCACATAATTCAACACAATTTTAGCCTGATATTTACATAATTAATTCAGTTTTTGCACTTATGCCCTATGCTGTTGGTCATCTGGGTCCCTGTGTGCGGCTGACGATGTTACATTCCTCAGGCGGACCATCAGACATCTGAATTTTTTTGTTTTGATTGCAGGCCAGAAGTGCTGGCAGGTAAAAGCAAAGCTGTCCAGGAGGGTGGGCAGGAGCTGCCGTGGGCTCTGAGGGTGCAGGGCTCACGGCTGTCATGGCTGTGGGGAGCACTGTTGGAGATGGGCAAAGCAGCCTGCCCTGCTGCCCTCTCAGCAGACTGGGAGGGTCGCGAGCTGAGTGCCAGGAGTAGGTTCCTGTACTCCTGAAGCATCTTTCTCCTGGAGATAGTTTTTCACTGGTGAGAAGTTTCATTTAGCTGTCCCTTCCCCCGAAGTTTTAATGACATCTAGTGCAGGAAGTTGTTCTGGATCACAAGATGGTATTTAAATTTGTGTTGGTGTGACAACTTCACTCTCCTGCTCAACTTTCTGTGCAAATCTTGTCCTGCCCTCTTTCTGAGGTGAACTTGGCTTTGTCACTGACTGATTGCTCTCTGCTGAATGTTCCTCTCACTCCTCCCAACAGATATTGCAAATGGTCACTGAAGAGGTTTCCAGGCATCTGAAATTGCTGTAAATAATTTGTTTGTTCCTCTGCAGACCACCCAAGAAGTGCCTGCTCCTGCCCAGGGCACTGAAAGGCTGGCAGGGAATGTCCCATCAGCTTTACAGCAGTGGCCCAGGGATATGGCACTGCACCTCTTCATGGGGTAACACAGCAGGACCCTGAGGGCTCTCTGCCTTTTGAATAAGGCTTATCAATCATTTCATGATGGATATTCCCATCTGCATAAAGAAAGGAGTGATATTTATTCTCTTTTTGCTACTGCCTTTAACTTTTAAATAGAAAAAAAAAAAGGAAATTGGTTTTATATATGGATTCTTTCACTCTTCCGTATTCCAAAGCACTTTTACAGATCAGTTAAGTTAGGATATAGTGCTGGTAATGCAGTGACTCTGGGCTTTGTGGAATACATAGTTTTATCCCCTAATCACAATGCCAAAGCATTCAAATATTTAAGGGGATTGTAAGAAGCATCAAATCAGCAGCTGAACTCTTCTGAGCTTTGTCTATCTGTAGGGAAGACTGTCCTGATTTGGTGCCCTTTTATTGTAAAAAGTTCTATTCCCAGTGATAAAGAAAAAGGCTTTTTCCTTGCAGGAGATAACTTTTGAAAATGAAGGACAACTCTCTTCCCTTGTAAAGATCTTTATTTACCTGTAAAATACTGAGCCTTCTGTGTGTGTGTGAGTCATGCAGGTGCTGCTGGTACCTCTGCCCTGGTGGCTGGTGGGGATGTTGACACCAACAGCAGGGAGCTGCCCAGCTATGGGAGCTGCCCAGCTATGGGAGCTGTCCAGCTATGAGAGCTGCTTCAACCAGGCAGCCTTGGGAGAAACAAATATTGTTTTACCAGCTTTTTAACCCGATCAGTGCTGCAGAGCAGCAGGTGGTGCTTTCTCAGCAAATCTGACCCAAGGCTATGGCAGCTGCAGGAAGCTTTGAGATATTAGTATTCATACTGAAATACTGGCAAAAGAGTTTATTAATATCTATATAATCCCAAACTCACTGCACCAGACCAGCTTGTAACTCTTGTGATCATTCATTTTTTGTTCTCCCATTCGTGCCTCTAAAATGAAATAGTAAATAATTATTTCTGTACCCCAGAATCTTCCCATTAATCTTCATTAATGATTATTTCTGTCATTTTCAAGCTGGTTCTGTAAAAAATTGTACTTGTATAATTGACCAAATCCCTCTCTCATTTCCTCTTAGGCTATATTATTGATGTCAAGTGAAAACAGAATACCTCTGAAGTGTAAGACCTGAATTTAGCTCAAAGACTATGCTATGCTAAAAGCTTTCCTGTCGTATAATAGGTTGTATCCAATATATTTAGTGGAAGAAATCATGAACTACACAGAATCTTTAGTCTGAAAAATTATCAGGAGGACACATAAGAGATACTGTTGAAAGAAAAATTAATTAGGGTTTAAAAAGAAAACAAAAAAGAAAACTGAAACCATTAGGGCTGGTATAAAATGGCAAGCACACTGTATTCCAGTGACAAATCACTAATGGTTAACTTCTACTTTCAGACCCACATAAATCAGAGTAGCCTCATAGATTTTAATAGAGTCATGCCAAAATTACACTGGTGCAGTCAGCTCGTTTTGGCCTTAAATACTTGGCATTTCTCATTGTAGATCTAATCCAAACTCTGAGGAACCTCTTGGGAATCTTTACATTCAGATAATGGGATTTGGATTGGATGGTATAAGTTTAACATGAATCATAATTAGCTCAATTTGGTATTTTTATGGCTCATAATATGCAAGAGACGCACTTGAGCCAGCTGGAGCATTGATCTTGTTGCTCAGGAATGGAAATGAAACCATGAAGCGTTTCCCTTAGTCCACCTAATTTAAATCAGATGGTACCTAAGTAAATACCAAATCAGAACAGTCTTGAGCCCTGACCTCATATCATGGGTTCTGTCTTCTGGTGCCAGGTCTCCAGTGAAGTAATTCTCCTCTTACTTCTTATGAGTCTTGGCCATTCATAACATATCTCATAACGTTGATGTTGTTTATTGCATTAGCATTTAATATGCTACAGGGATAGCATTATCTGGTCTACTATGTTTGCTTAGTTCATTATGTTCTGTGCATGTAGTGCATAAGAGGGCTTAGAGGTCACAAAGCCTGTTTTGATCTCATTCACACTGGACATGCATCAACAGAATTTGATGAACTTCAATGAAATTATTCTTGGTATATGGTAGTGTATACCAATATATAGCATGAGTATGAGTCTGAGGTCTGCTGTTATTCTGTTAATCTGCTAGAATGGCATTGCTCATGCTGACGGTGAAAGGAGACTGTAGCTGACATGTATATATGTATATTTATATAATAATTCTTTAAAATGGCTGTTCATGTTCAAAAGGAAAAAAAAACATTCTCTATTCATTGGAGATTTTCTGGAGATACTAGACTGGTGTTAACAGCAGCAAAATTTAGCCCAGTGTATTGCATGCTTGGGATCAAAATGACACACAACCAGTACATGCATCCCTTGTCCAAAACTACAATACAAAATCCTTGGGTAGTAGTAAATATCTGTCACCTTATGTACTGATGAAATGGAAAAAGCTTACATATAATTTGTATGAAGAGAAGAAGCCTTTCTTCTAGTCTTCATCTAAGAAACAAGCAGATGAATGGAAAGGATGCTTTTGTATCAATATCACATAAAGGATAATGAAATTGGAAATAGATGAATGATGTATTGTTCTTCCAGCCACACTCTTAAGTGTATGGGAAAATTGGCTTTCAGTATATACAGTAGCTGTTTATATAGCATGACTAAAGAAAGAACCTGTGAATATGAAACGTCCCAGATGAATGAGGCCTGAAATGGAAAACCTCTATTTCTACAGTGGGGAGCATTTAACGTGCCTTGCCAGTATTTTGCCAATGTTTATATTTGATCTTTGGCTTTCAGAAGCATTGATTTAGTAGGCTGTAAAGGCCCCTTTCCCCACCTCCCATTTGCACCAATAACAATTATGTTATAACCATCCCTTTTTCTAGATGTCAAGCAGGAAAGCCATCACCTGGGAAAAGGGGAGAAGTGGTGGTGTAAATCCCATGCAAGGTTCCACACCACTTGCTACACTGAAGAGGTGTAGGTGTGTCTCTTGGATGCAGGACAACCATTTCACCATGGAGAGAAGGAAGGTGACCTAAATAGCCAGGAGTGGCAAAGTGTTTGCTAGCAGAGAAGATCTTGACCAGGAGAGCATAGGGAGGCAACAGCCCCTTCTTTGAGTGTTCCCTGGTGTCATCCCCAGTGGAGCTGCCGTGCCTCTGCAAGAACTAGTACCCCCTCCTAAGTGAATGACCCAGCTACTGGGGTCTCTTTGTTAGGGTGGGTGGCAACCAGTTTCCTAAGACCTTGGTGCTTGTGGCTTAGAACAGGAAAGCAGATGAAATCTTGAAATGCTGTGTGGACCTGGAAACCTGGTTTCTAAACCTGATCTGAAGCAACACTGACATGCTTGGGTGTTGTGTCTATGCCAACGTGTGATGGAGGAACAGGCTTGGGTGCAAAAAGCAGACGTGTTCTTTGTGAGGCCCCAACTAGTAAGGAGGTATGCAGTGCAATTTCTTTCCTGAATTAATATTCCTTGAGCAGGTCCTGGGACTGTATCTTTTTCCTAGATCTCTCCAGTTAATGGAATGGCCAAATACAATTGTCTGACAATGGAACTGCACTTCAGTAATACAAACAAAACGACACTAATTTACATTTGTGCCAATACCATTAATGTAAATTGGTTATTAGCTATTTATGCTAAAAGGCTGTAATAAAAATCATAAAGGTAGTTTTATTAACTACATTTTGCTCCATGAAATCCATGCTAGAAGGCATGCTTTGCAATTGGTTGCAATCAGGCAATATGCCATTTGCTCCATCTAACTAGCATATTAATAAACAAATTGCTCTCCCTTTTTCTTTACTTTACATTTTATAACACATCACTGCTATGAAGTTAAAAGGACAATTCTTTTGCTATGCTTTTGTAATTCAATTGCAATGTTGTATTGTTCTTTATCCTATCACTGTCATGCATATATCAGAAGGCGTAATTAAAGAAAAAATGGCATTTACAAACAATTATAATACAGAAATAGCAGGGATGGAAATGTCTTTCAATCATTGCTGTTAAATAGGAATGTGGGGAAGACTGACTATAGCAGAAAAACTGAGCAGTACCTGATCTGCCCTTTTGATTTTAGTCTCTTCATGCATCTGTGGAAATATTTTCTAGGTTGCATGGGTCAGATTTTCCCTTATGTGGTGCTGTTATATCCCTGCTGATGGAAGGAAGAGCCTGTGACCTCTTTGATTTCTAGCACAGCCATTCCAGTGTCATGCTGTGTTACCTGAACCTTTCTGCAGCACTTGGGTACTAGGTCCCCAGGTGAGGCATGCAGGCAGTAATGGCAAGAGAAAGTAAAGGGGCCAGAATGAGGAGAAAGTATGTTGGAAATGGCATGCTCTTTGTAGAGAAGTCCAGAGGTACAGCCTATGCACACAAATGGGACACTATGCCTGCCTCCCTCTGCCCTGTTGCATAAGCATCTGTGTGAAGTGACAGAGAAGATTAAAATATTGCATGTGGCTTCTGGTCCCAGACATGTCACTTCATGATCTCACTGAGGCTAGACTTAGACAAGGCTTTCTTCTGGCAGTAGAGCCATAGACAGCATCACTGACCTCCTGCTCTGGCTCTGGTGGCCAACAAGGTGTCACAAAACCTGTTCCCCAAAACCCAACCCAGGAGGATGATCCAGCTTGACTCAGGTTGGTCCCACAATCCAGTTGTCCCCATCCCAACCAGGTGGCCTGGTGCAGCTGATGGGTTTGTGTGAAAACCTTCCCTGTGGCAGCATGATATGCCTGCGTGTGATTCCTGCTCCCTGCCCTGCCCATCACTGCATCAGGCATCTGAGGCTGAGGTTCTGCTCTGTTTCTCTCCCAGGAGGAGCTGCATTTGAAAATTTGATGTCAGTTCCTCAGCATGAGAGAAGCTCCAGGATGTTTTGGGGCTGAGGAGCTATTTTGAGCAAACAAAAGGTGATGCAGTGTGGTTTGAGATTATCAGATGAACCTGTCTCAGCCACCTGCCACTTTCAGGGCTAGTACTTCAGGCATCCAGACCACACCTTCTGATTTGGAAGGTAGGATAAGAGAGGTGAAGGTTCATGCTTTTCTTTTTCCAGAAATTAAGGGTTTTTAATTTAGACAAAACTGCAATATCCCTGATAGCAACTGTAAATCTGGAGGTTGGTTTCTTATTTCTGTAAAGAATGTATTATGATGGATAAAAATATCTTCTGTTTAATGAATTCACATATTCAGTGGAATTTCAATCTTTCACATTGGACTTAGAAGCTCACATTAAATTTTATTCTTAAATTATAGTGTCATCTAACCCAGCTATATGTGGTCTCTAATAGGCTGATGTTAGTTATTTTAAGGTGAACTAGCTAGTTTAGAAAACTAAGCCTATTTTTTGTGCAAAGATATTTATAAAGTCGTGATAACTAACAGATAGCAACCAGCTCTGTGTGTAGGAATATTTTTACCCCTTGTACATTGGCATTCTCCATGTAAGGATGTATAGGAGACTCTGAGCACGTAGGTTCCATGACACAAAATAGTCTGGTGCTCCTTTTATTCTAGCAAGGTGGTGAGTTGGTATCAGAGGCTGTTCAGCTGTCTGTGTTCAGTGACCCTGCTGTAGGTTGCTCTTAGAAGGTTTATGTTGATAGCAGCAAAGGGAGTGCCATGCTCTCCTCTGACCACTTGCTTGGGAGTCAGCACTGGTGGCTCTGGCTGCAGAGTGGAGCATGAAAAACAAGTTAATAATTCACCTATTGTCTTTGTTTTTCATTCTCAGGACTACAGACATAGAAATGATAACATCTGTTTTTTCAAAAACTTCTTATAACTAATAGAATATTTTTACATCTCATGTTAAAAACAACAGACATGGTAGGTCAAGGAATGAGTGATTTGCTGTCTCTTTTTAATGAGCATTCTTTAAAGAAGGAGAGATCAGATACTGCTAGGGAGGATCATGCAGCGTTCAGAAAACTTTGTGAAACAACCACAATAGGCCGAGACTGCCATTTTTTGTATGACTTTCGAAGTTCACATAAAGGTTACATGGCTACCAAGATGAAAAAGCACTCATCTGTTTTTTTTTCTACCACAGCCTTTTCCTATTACTAAAAATGAGGCTTGTGATGAATCATATCTTCAGATGAACATCAAACACAAGTCCATAGTCTTCAGTGAGCATTAAATATAGATGTGATATAAATAGGGAAGAGGAGGTTATTATGTAGGAAGAAGGAGGATGACAGCTAGGCACAAGTCAGATATTTAACATGTGCTTTCTATTCTCTTAGTATCCTATATTCTTTTATTTGGGGAGAAGAGAGCAATGGGTTAGCATGACCCTGTTGTAGACTATAGGCTTTTGGCAGAAAATCGGGATGAATAGTTACTATTATCTGTGAAGCAATTGTGATCCTGCTCTATCTCTGTAAATATCAGAATGGATATTTCATCCTGCTTTGTACTTACATGTCTTCATTCAGCAGTATTTTGTGTCATGGCACAGAGGAATCCCAGGGTTTAAATTTTCCTCATTCATCAAGGGGCCTGGTTGCAGAGAGCCTGCAACTGAACCTGGTCTTACCACCCTCATCTTTGCTCAAGACCTCCAGGCTCTGCTCTTCCCTCCAATGCCAGTGCAAGCAGCTACAAGCAGTACTCTGCTTTTCTTCATTTGACACACAATGTGAGCAGGTCCTGTCTCTGAGGCAGATTTGTTTAATCATGTCTGCTTAGCATGTTGCCACTACACTGCAGCTTTTGGCTTGCAGGGGGACTCTTGGCTGTGTCTTATTTGAAGACGCTGTCTCCAAAGGCCTCAGTGCCCAGCTCACATATTGGACTTCAGCACTAGTACCACAGCCAAATTCAGTGATTTTTCTCTCTCTGTTATATCCAAAAAATTCTGGATCTAAATGCTGAGATCACTGCCTTGGCTACACCCCCGAACTATGTGGCTTGTGGCAGACTTCAGGCTGAAAATGGGGTGGTCTATTGATCCTCTATATCAGGTTTAGGGTTGAACCTGAGAAATGTGTTATGGAAGGTAAATGAAGAGTTGCATTGTGCAGGCAACCATTTCAACCAGGCTAAGGTCAAACATATCACCAGCTATCTTCCTCTTGGTAAGATGGAACGTAAGGACGTAAGAGGCTTGTCACCCAATCACTCTTGGAATCTGATGGATCTTAGTGTATTTAAATGTATATCAAATCACTGTTATTTGTTTCATGTGACATTTCAATTGTCCTTCTCTTCTTCTATTGAGAAAATACCAAACAACATTGTTCAAGAAAGCATCCATGGTAGTCACCTTTTCTCCACACTTTACCCAAAACTATTTTGCACTGAAATGGCAACACATTTGTACCTTTTGAGGATGGAGCTGGGACACTTTTCCTGGTGACTTTGTGGAGTTCCTAGAATACAAAAAGTCCTGGTTCATCTAATTAGTCAAAGTTAGAAACTTAACACTGAGATATAATAGAACAGCCTTCCATGATTAAAAGTACTTTGTAACTCTAGGTGGACAGGAAACATTTTCGAAAACCATTTAACACTTCGGAAAGAGAATCAAAAGTCATAATTCAAATACAGCCCCTTTAATTAAGTCTTCCAAAGATAAAAAGGGTCCTCTAGAAACTCTATGAAGATTTTTCTAGCATGAAAAAGTCATACTGACTTTTCATATACATGTCTTCAGTGGACGACTTTTCTGATCAGAAGAGCCCTTAATGGCGGGGCTTAATTGTTACTCATCAACACCACTGCACCATCTGTCCTGAAGTGGTAATTTTCTGTGATAGTTGTATAACAGCACAGCCATGGTTCTCTTCAAATATCAGGATATTAAATTAATCATGAAGGGATTTTCATTAGCACTGGGAAATACTGCCTCAATGTAGAAGACTTTAAAAAAAAATCTGGTCAAGAATCATTTCAACTTTTCGAGGAAACTTAAATGCATACGATAAACTCAGCAAGGCTGCTGTGCCATATGGTGGTCCTGACCCCTCTGGGAATTCCGATTAGCAATATTTCTTTCTCTGGAAGTTCTTCTTGCTTTAAACCTCTCATTTTCTCCTGCTTATGGTAGGGCACAGCATTTTCTTCAGACTCTTTACTTGTTTTTAGTTACTTATAAAATCAAAAAGATTGCTGTGTATTTTCCAAAGACTTTCAGCTTGATCTACTTTGATAATGACTCTTCATCAAAAGATGAAAATCTCTCACCAAAAAGAGATGCTAGTAGGGTTTTGTAGAGAGTACGGAGTCCAGGCAAAACATTTGCCAGTTATCCTCAATACCTGCAAAAAGTTTTGAAGTTACTTGCGCTGGGAGTGCAAGCTAGCTGAAGCTTTTGTGGACAAAGAAGAGCAGATAGGAGAGAGCTGGTAACTCTGTGGTTTCCAGAAAAGGATTATTTCAGCACATTGTGAGCAGGTACAAATAGAGCACAAGCCTTGCAAATATGCAGCCATTCAAGGTACACGGAAGTCAAGCATGCACATTCTGGGAAACTTCTCTGAAACAAAATTTTTGTTTCCGATTTGACTTAAAGAAGATGTGTGTATCTATCAGCATAGTATAATTCTACTGTCTGTAGAGTTTCACTGACTGTGAAATATGTGAAAACTTGAAAGTCTGGAAAGACCCTCAAGAGCACTCCATGCCCATCTCCTTCCATTGTGGCTAAATGGGTTACTTTTGTTACAATCCCTCCGGACAAGGTTTGGAAGGCAGGCTTGCAGCTGAGTTGTTCCAGGGCTTCACTAGCTTGCTCCTGGGGAGCTTCTCATGATGTCCAGCTTGTGTCTAGCTACCCTGCTGCAGTAGCCCCACTCAGTCTGCTCTCTTCCACTGTGGGCACTGGGACAGCTGGTTTATTTCCTCTTTGCTGGAACCTTTTATGTATTTGAATTCCCTGCAGACGCATTCTTGATCTGTGCTTTGGAGATAACATTCTCTACACGTGTAGGTCCTCAAGGCTTTTAGAAAGATGTTGGAAAGGAACAGCTGTCTAGACTCTTCCAGCTGCTGCTAATAAACCTCCCATTCCTGAGCCGTCTGATTGCACATGCTGTGAAATGTCAGAAAAGGAAAGACCCTTTGGCACAGAGCCTGTCTTTTCCTTGCATGGATGAGAAGGACTGTGAACCTGTCTGGCTGCTGTAATCATGCTCAGTGTGGCTCTTTGTACTGCTACCCAACCAGCAGTCTACACAAGCCTGCAATTGTTCTCTTACTCATTATCTGAACACACAGTTGCTAATCCTGTCCAAAATGCCTATTTATGGTCCAACTCCCTGTTGGACTTACAGTTACTATTGAGGGTCAGCTATTGGCATTTTGAGTTCCACTTTGCCCAGGAATTAAAATACATTCTTTTTTCATTCTTGCCTTGTATTTTCTTTCATATGGTGTGAGGTGTGACAGTTTTTACTGCCCATAGCCAGAAGAAATCAGCACTGTTACAGAGTGTGCTGAAAGCAGTCAGGGCACCTTGCGAGCACTTACAAGCACCAGGATGAAGTCTCAGCATCATCAATACACAAATGACCTTATTACAACGATTCCCTATTTAAATACCTCATTTTTGAATGCTTCTTTGTTCCATAGCTAAAATTGCTTACACTAACAGTATAAGCCAATGGCACCGTATGGATGAGACCAGGAGATGAAGCCAGGAATAACTCCATGGGCATTAGGCTCACAGACCTGCTGACAGATTTAATAACAATATTTGTGTTATATGCCAGGGGAAGATCCTGGCATAAAAGGTATGTCTGGATGTATCCCTGCTACCTTATTCTTAAAGCCACTAAGAATGAAGAGTGACTTCACACTTTTGCCTTAGCTTTTCAGCTTATCTGTTGTCTTCAAGAAAAGGGATCTTGAGCTCCTACAGGCTCCAATACATATCCTGAGGTTTGAAAGTGAGATTCAGGCACCATGAGAGATAACAAATTGCTGTGATTTCAACTGGGTGAGGACTTTCCCTGGAAGGATTTTCTAAGGCTTACCTGCACCTGCTTCAGAATAACAGAGTTTGGTGTTTGGAGTGCCCTCATCATCCCCAATAGCACAGCTGGGGTGTCAGTTTGCTATCCCTAATGCAATCCTTGCTCCTTTTCATGTTTTCTCACTTGGTTTTACTTATTGATATTTTTCTTTCATCATGTATCTTTTTTTTTTTTTTTTCCTCTTAAAACTCTCCCAAGTGTCAACAAGAGTAATTTTCTGCAGGGGCAAAAAAAGGGGAAAGTGTATGCACCTAGGTCCTTTTATTTTACCTTTTTTGAAGTTAATGAGCCAATTGATGTGTAACTAGTAACACGGTTGCTTTCTGCACCCGTAAATTAGGCCTAATAATTATTAATCGGGTTCCCATGAAAATCTGAAGTGTATTTTACAGCAAAGTCTCTCGAAAGCAAAAGACAAGAATGATCTGTCGCATATAAATTTATCTCTCCCCTCTCTTTTCTATCCCTACTTTTGTGTTATTACACTGTTAAGAACAGGATTTAGATCCATGTCAGGACCTATGGAATTATAATATCAAAGGCATTTGAAAAAAGTGGGATTTCATGTTTGGCCTCATTTATTTCAGCATGTATGCTAAATAGAAGAACTTAGCCCATAGAGCCTTCCCTAAAAAGATGCTTAGTTTCCAGTTGCTGAGGAAGCTGAAATAGAGACCAGTGTCAAGTGGGAAGTCCTTGGGGTATGATCACATGCTGCTCTCCTGGCCTGCAAGAGGGCTGTTCCCAGTTCCTTACTGAAAATACTTTTAAACATGTGCAACGACAGAAATATGCATTCCATGCCTAAGTCCTGTTCCTGCAATGCTACCAGAGAAGGTGAACCACTTCTGATCTTCCTGTGTCAGGAGCACCAAATGAGGGCTCCTTACCCCACGCCTTGTCTGCTTCTGGGAGCAAGACTGTGGGGGTGCATATTTCCCGTGTCACCTCTCCTGGGTACAGCTTCTTCTGCATCTGTGAAGCTGTGTGGGAAATATTAGAAAAAGTATGCTTATCTCTTGTTTTTACTGGTCTGAGAAGCTCCATGTAGACTTAGAGTGTGGCACAGAGGAAAAATAGTAAAGAGTCTGCATGGTTTTTGGTGTGACTTTTTGGCTTCTGCTTCATATTAGTGAGAAATGTCTCTGGGATTGGGTCTTGGGGAAAACAAACAACTTGTGCCTTGCTCTTAGAAGTTCAGACAGGGCAAGGAAGAGGAGAAAATGTGATTCTTTCCAGAGTCCCTACCTATGTGTCTGGTGTGAGTCACCAAGAGCTCATGCTGATTCATTAACAGTGGAGGTCATGGACAGGGAATGAGAACAGAAAAATAGGAATGGAAGTAATTTTTTTTTCTCCCCATGCATTAATACACATTCACTGATAGTGGAACTGCTGTACGCTGGAACAGACATAAATCAGTCCAACCTCTTCCCTACCATTCTCATCCTACAGGATAACATACAATAGTCTATGGGGCAAGGAAACTTGGGAGCAGGTGTGCTGGCTGACCTTTTTAGTACAGAGTAAAACAGAGAAGGCAAAAAACCAAGGACAGTGTGGAAAGAGAAGGCATGAGTCAGAGACAAGCCCAGGCCTAAAATATGACTACAACTGGTGCAAACCATTTGATGGAGTCTGAATCTGAATTTAGGCATGGCTGCCAATGACCATACACCTGCAGCCACTGCTGCCCCTGTTATTTTGGGATATTTTTTCAACTGCAGTAATTTTTTCTTTCTTTGTGGACCCAAGGAAAAACACAATTTTGCCTGGCTGATATCATTGCTGGGTTATATTCTGAACATTTAAAGAATCACCCTGGGCAACAGGGATCAGAGTGTTCTTCATTTTGACTGCTGCTGTGTTCTTGATCTCTTAATATTCATTCTTTATGAGTGTCAATGAAGAATGGGCCTGGTGCCCAGATAGTTATAATCTGAATCTACATGGCCAATCTGGCACACAATATAATATACTGAAGTGACATTTTCATCTTTCAAAGTGTACTTAATTTTTGCTAGAGACATAGTAGCAAAAACATCTCCAAATTATATAGTTTCTAAAACTTGCCCTGGAAATTCCACTTTAGTGAGGCTCTTGCAATATTTTTTTCTGCATCTCATATTGTCAGTCTTAAAGTTTGAGTTTTAAGAAGTAGAATGTTAAGAAACATTTTAATGCTTTGATCTGTTGTTCGACTAATCTAAAATGGAGCTTCCAATGGGGACTCTTTTGTCTGACCTCAGACTCACTCATTACCCAATTCAACTTGAAAAGGTGGTATAGCTCTGTTAATTTGTCAGGTAACTGGGATAAGATTTGTGGTTGTAATCACACTTGAGGAGCCACGGTAATATATCCTTCAAATGCTCAGGAGCTTAAATTTAGCTGTTCTTTTCAGTGAAGCTACTTGGGTATCTGAAGTCCAACAAGAGCTGATGAGTTTTTCAGAACTCAATCCTAATTAGCTTCTGAATTTGGTACAGTTCAAATAATTCCAGAAATAGTAAGCAAAAAGCATCTGTGAATCATGTTCTAAATGAGAATACACCTTAAGTTTTCTCTGTCTAGCAGGATCCTGTGATACAAAACAGTCACATCAGTCTTTACTAGCATTCTCCATGACATGTTAATGAAAATAAAGAGGTACATGTTTCCTGTGCCAGTGCTACCCTGGCATTTATTAACTCGCTGAGCTAAAAACTAGCCTTAGATAGAAATAATGAAAACATGAATTCAATGTGACTTTATGATCTCTATAGTTAATAGTCTCATTAGTGATGTAAGTGTTTTTAATGGTGGCAGAAAAACTCAATATGCACAATAATGTAACACATTGATAGATTATTAATTATCCAAATGGCGGACTAAATTAGTCCTTTATATAATTCTAGGGAAGTCACATCATGCCAGAAATAAAATTGATCCATATTATTCTTGATATGATTGTTATGACTAAATTAATGCTGGTTTACTATTTAAATATCTGATGAAAGCCCAGACAAACCTCCCATACAATCAGAAAACCATGAAATGAGTATCAGTTTCCTTTTAGAGTTGTAGAACTGGATGGCCTGAAGAGGTTGTGCATCCCATTTCTTGCTGAACACAGAAGCAATTATGCCCAGGTTATTCCTGGTGGATGTTTGTCTAATCTACTCTGAGGAAACCTTGAATGACAGAGACTCCACAGCTTTTCACAGCAATCTATTCCCCTGCCTGACATCTGTAACATACATAAATCAGAGGACATTCAGAGATGCTGAAAGGCAGCAAGATGCTTGCCTCTTCAACAATCAAAATATATTACTTAGGTAATTGTGATGATTTGGGTATTTGTGACCTGGTATTTGGGTATTTGTATTTGATTGTGATGATTTGGGTATTTGTGACCTGGTATTTGGGTATTTGTATTTGATTTTTATTTGTCACATGTTTGCAGGTTTATTTACTAATCAGATACATTGAGATAAAACAAAAATCAGATTGTCTAGAATTACACTCTGGATAACAATGTTATGATATTAATATACAAGTCCATCCAGGGGGTTGTTCTGTATTCTAACTTCTTGTTAGGCAAGTATGTGCTGGGTCTTGTGTGAATGCCTCTTACACAACACTGCTGACATTGCTGAAGAACCCTCACCCAGGAAAATAACCCTTTATCCAGCTAAAAATGAAGATTGAGAGGTCTGAATTTATCATAATTCCATGGTTAGAATAAATTAATTTTCTCATTACCCATTAGGGAACTAGTATTGTGCTGCTTTAATGCTATCAATGTTTTTTACAGAATTGCCTTGACTGTCACAAATATTGAGAGAGTGCCTAACTCATTGTCAGGCTCCTCAAGCAGCATTGATTTTACTGCTGCAATATTCAGATGATGAGGTAATTGCATCTTATCAGCTTATTGAAAAAAGTCTTGTAAAGCAGTCAATGGTCATGGACTTATCTAGCTTCCTCAATTCACTTTGTTTCCCGTCTGGATTTTCTTTTTCATATTTTTTTTTTTTTTTCCCTGTCCATTGCATCTGAATTCTGGAAGGTGGGAAGACAACAGGAGTTTAGCTCTAGAGAGAACCTGCACACACACTTGCACTCTGCACACATGTGAAGTAGTATGCTTAATACCTGAATGAGTTATTTATGCCAATGGGCTTTGCAATGAAGATGAGAGTTCTGGTAGTCACTACTGGTGCAAAAACAGAGGTTTCTCCATGCTGTTAAACTGCACTGTCTTCTGGTGCTTGCATTGGCAGAAATGTTATTAAAGGACAAATTGCCCATGCTGGTTCACAGTGCTCACAGCTATCCGATGGCACCCACAATGCTGCACTGCGTGCAGTCCGTAAGATCCTCGCCCCAGTCTGAGCTGTATCTTCACAAGAGCCTCCTGTATTTCTGGCAATCACCTATCTATCGCCAACTGCCAGGAACTTTAATCTGATTACAACAATAAAACTGTTTTCTATCTCTGGCGCCTGAGTCAGGTTTCAGAGCAAAGTAAAAAGTATGACATCATCCCTGCTTGCATTGGGTCGCTAATGAAATTACGTGAAGGGTTTGAAGACCATTAAAGTCAATGTTGATCCTTGTTATTATTAAGAGCACTTTCCAATTTACTGCACCACAGGGCAAGCTTGAAAGCATCATTTTTCAAAGGTGTGTGCATTGCACTGGATTACAGCAAAGAGCCCTGCTGGTGGTAGAGGATGCCGGCAAATGAGAGAATCAATTGTAAAATTAATTGGCTAAAAGTCTGCACAGCTCCTTTCCTGCACAATCCACACCTCCCATTATTTGGTGATAATAGGCACAATAGTGACCTTGGCAAAAGAGAGCCCCAGGTTTGCTCTTGTGTCTGAGGAGTCAGTGGTTTGCAGAGGTTTCCTCTTGCAGCCTGCTGTGGCTCTGGGACTGCATGTGGCATGGCTGAGCTCTGTGCAGGTGCACAAATGCCTGTCATTACTCCCAGCATGAGCCTGTGAGTCCTTCCTTTGCCTGCTCCAGCAGGTAGGTTGGGATTTTTTTATTCCAAAAATTGATATTGACATTTTGAGGCTCAGACCAAAAATACTTAGGTGCTTGATGTCCACTTGCATGAAATGCCTCTGATCCTAAGTGCTTTCACTTCTGTAGCTGCCTGGGCTTCTCTGTTTTATGTGAAGGTAAATTCAAGCTGAATATGATATATACTGATACTACCAAAAACCCGAGGTATTTTCTGTCAAAGTCTTTGTTCTCTTAAATGACTTAAAGCATATTGCAAAAAAATGACGTAAGGCATTCCCTAGAATATTTTGTTATCTGAATATTTATTGCATTTCATGACATTGTTTCTTCAGTCCACCAGATAAAAGAGGGTTTTACTTCAGGTGGTGCAGATTTTTCATGAGCTTTATGAACAGGTAAAACTGTTCCCTGTATTTTAGAACTTTGAAAAATTGAAGGAAGAACTCTTTGCATTGGTTATGGTATAAGCAGGATAAGCCTCTAGGGAACCCTGGATTTTGCTTAGAAGATGGTGTCCCTAGTTAGGCTCAAGTTACACAAAAGGGTTTTACAGGAAATGACAAATATAGAAATGTCTCAAGTCATGTGTGAACTTTCAAAACCAGCCCAGGAAGGTGGCTTAAAAACTTGAACAAGCTCACAAAAGTTTCTTTAGCTCAAGAGCTGTCAGGCAGCTAGAGCCAGGGAAGGATGCAGATGTCTTCTCTGCAAGAGTTTTTAGAGTGGGTCTGCCCAGCAGTGTGACAGTGTTCCAGGGCCCCAGCTGCCTGCTGTGTTAGGCAGTGCTGGCAGCAGGACTAGAGTCATCTTTGCTCCTCCAGTAAGTTTACCACATAGTAAATGGTGTCCCCACCAGAGAGGAACAACCAGGAGTAATCTAGATAGATCTCTACCATATCCTGGACTTGTTGCTTCAATTCCTCAGCTGTTGACTGGCACCACAACGCAGAGAAAGCTGCGTTATGTATTTTCAACAGGATCATTTTATTCATATGAAGGCAGTTCCCAAGTTCAGCAAGAGGAAAACGGGGGGAGAAATCTCAAAGATGCTGTGCTGCTAGTCTGGTCATCACACTAATCTTGTGAGCTTCTCTATAAATCTGGCAGTAGCTCTGTAAACTGCTAATATACAGCAACAGGTCTGAGGTAAGCACATGGGACCACTGGAACTGGAGAAAAAGCTTTTATTTCACTATCAACTGTTGGCTGGTGAAGCTGAAATGCCCATCCATGCATTTCCCTCCTGCCTCCTGATGCATTCATGAGGAGCGGGGAGACACATCCACAGGAATCCCCATGAAGAGTTATTTCTGCTTTTCAGTTTTGCATCGCCTTGTCCCACCAGGCTCACAAAACCTTTGTAATGGTCTGTACTGTCTAAGGAGTGGCTGGGGAAATGGTGTCCTCCCTAGAGTGAATAATGGTGCCTAGTTTTCCAGAGAGGCCATTTACAATGGTGGAAATAGTATAATCAGAATAAGTGTGTCATTTGAATCTCTTCTAAGCGTTCCCCTATCAAATTTTTATCTTATTTGAAAGATGTATAGCACCAGCCTTAGCACAACACAGCAGCATCAATTAATACTGGCCAGATAAGGAACTGCACAGGGAGAGATGGCCCTAAGTAAACAGAATGGAACTGCCAAGAGGTCTGCCTCTCATGGAAAAAAAAAAAGATAGTCTTCTTTCTGCAGACATCACAACCTCACAGTTGCTAAATACAAAAAGGGGAAGGCATAGAGGCAAAAATTTAAAAATATGTGCTGCCCCTCAAGAGCATTTTTGCTATCTGTAACATCCTTCCTAAGTGTGAATTTGTACGGAGAGGACACTTGCTTATGATAGGTTTTCTTACCACGTACCTGCCATACTGGAGCCTGGAGGCTCTGTCCTCCAGGGGGACAGGTGGGTGTAACTCCTAAAACAGTCAGAGTCAGCATGGTCAAAAGCAGTGAGGTATACTTTCCTAGCTAGAAGCCATAGATTTTCTTTATTTTTAATGCTGTAATTCCACTGTGGAGATATTAAATATTGGAACGGATGTTCTGAAAATCAGAAAGTTCAGTGAAATTATGTACTACACAAGGTATTTTCCAGCCCTTTGCACCATTGAAAACTTCCAAATATTTTATTCCCTCATTTTCATACATATTATACTGCCCATCAGTGTGCTGTCAAGTATTGCAAACCTGTGAGAGTTAGTGGTATTCTGCTTGGAAGCAAAGCTCAGACTACAAGCATTTGTAGTGCTTGAACCTTGTCTCTTTGAAATTGGGAAATTCCCTTTGAAAACTGCAAACACTAGTATTCCCATTTTAGGCAAATGTCTGCTGAAGTACTGGTCCATTTGCCCATGTACTAGGACTTCAGTGGTGCCTGCAGTTCTGAAGGAAAGCCAGTCACTCAACTAAGAAATTAAGAATATCTATTCAGAAAAAGCCCCCATTCCTTCCCTTAAAAAAAAAAAAATCCATAATCTGCAAGGTCCTTAGGTTAGAGAAAGCACATATCACTGCAATGAAATCATGAATAGGTCTCCAGAGCCATAGCATGTAGTAGTTGTGTGGACATTTGGGCAAATTTCTGACAAGCCTGGCTGAAGTGCCTAGAGGCAAGCACTATGAGAGGGTAATTACAAGAACAATAGGTGCTAGCTTAAAGCCCAACTGAGTATAGCCTGACAGCTAAATCTTTTTAGGCTTTGAAGGTAGGGGAACCCTTGGCCACAATAGTGTTAGGGCAAACTCATGGCTATAGTTTCCTGTGGGCAAGATCTTTCTGGGTGATGCAGGAAGGTAAGGGGGTGAGCAACCCATTTTGGTGATTTCTCTTCTCACCTTCCCTAACTAGGGAAGAACGGAAGAACTAAGCTGTTGTTTGGCAACCTCCTCAAGTGAGCAGCTGCAACATCTTGCCTTGTCCTTGCCAAGACACTACATTTGTCAAGGGCAAAAATCCTGATCAAAGATCCAGCTGAGGTTGGGTGAAGTAGTGGAAAGGTCTTAGCTTAGGATTGTCTTTGTCTGTCAGTACTTCTTGTGTTGGGTGACGATCAGTGGATCAGACATCCCAGCACAGCCTTAGGGAGAGCAGCTACTTTGACAGCAGCCTTCATTGTGCATATAATGAAAAATTAACACTGTTGATTAAAACTCACAAGTTTTCTCCTGAGTCAGGTTCTCGGACAGGGATACATGGATTACACAACCTGGTGCAGAGTTAGCCTGTGGTGGTAAGTGGCTACCCCAGCTGCTGCTCTGTATAGCTGCCCCTGTTGGCTGTGGTATCAGCAGTAGTATTTAGGAAATTGCTTTAATACTGCATCTATAGCAGGAAACAGCCATCCAAAAGTCAGTTTGGAGTCACCAAGGGAGCTCATGAATATTACTTATAGCAGACCCAGTTAACACCCTGTGTTTTAGAGTCTAGAGACTCTGCTCCCAGAAGACTTTGAGATATTAACATGGGTTTTTATAGGAGCCCCTGTGAAGGTATCTTCTTGTTTAAGGCTTGAACAGAAAGGTACAACCTGTGATTCAATCACTTTTGATAGGCAGCAATTTGATGTTAGCCAAGCCAAGAAACGAGCTGCTATTTTATCTTCTTCCCTCGCTCTTTCCTCACATGTGTGTTCAACTACCCGTTCACTTATCTATCATTAATCATAATTTCAATATCAGGCCCCCTGTTAGGTGGCAAGATTTCACTGATGCAGGTTTGTTTTAAAGAGCTTGTTCAATAAACCTCTATCAGGATCTGTTTTTTAATTGCCAGCTGCCCCCTTTTCAAAATGCAAGAAATTTTCCTTCCCACATCTTTATTGCATCTTACTTGAGTGTGAAAAGACAAAAAAAAAAAAAGGCCTAACTAGCACAAGGTAGAAGGATATTTTATAGTAATGTATGGATATAGTGGAAAACACAATTTTTTCCCCTGGACTGATGCAGTTTGTGTTTCAAGATTTTGGAATCAGGTTCCTCTTTCACGTCCATCAGCCTGTGGGCTGTAGAACCATGCTTCAATCACAGTCTAACAAAGTGCAAATTTTGTCGCAAGATAAATAAAAGAGCTTCAACTAATTTACAATCTAAACTGTGATATATTTCACTGGCTTACCATATTTTAACCTTTGCTTTGGAATAATTTACTGCCTATATATTGGGTTTTCTATCTATACAAAACCATATTGCTGGCTGTTAACTTGTAAAAAATAGGAGAGTGAGAAAACATTCTAAGTTCTCATCAGTGTAAGAAAAGATAAAAAAATTAACCCCTTGGATAATAGCTTTCTGAATAGAATTGGATGAGTTTGCAAGAAAGGAATCCTAGCCACTGATCCTAGCCTCTCTTAGAGGCTAGAGTCAGTGTAACACATTATTCCCAATTTTGGGAATAAAACACTTTTTAACAAGCAGTTAATGTAGGCCAGATTCTGCATTAGTCTTCATAGCATGGATCTGGTACAATGGCATTAGTGTTAGTGGTGGTGTGTGAGTGTCACTGGTTCACAGTCACTGGGCAGGCACCAGCTACAGCCTGGCTCCACATTTCATAGTCACAGTACAGTGACAGCTGAGGAACTAGTGAAAAGCAAAGTATGGCCAGTGCAGAAAGCTGTACTTACACTGGGAAGTAAACAGGGGCTTGTTCAGAAACTGGTTCAGCAAATCTCCTGGGAGACAATCCTTAATAACAAAAGGCTCCATAAAAGCTAGATATACTTTAAGGAGGAAATCTTAAAGGTGCAGGAGCATCCCTATGTACTGAAAGATGAGCCGCTGGTGAAGAAGACTGGCCTGGCTGAATAGAGAGCTTTTAAGTGGATTCAGGGAAATAAAGAGAACTTTTGACCTTTGGAAGTAGGGGTAGGAAACTCTGGAAGACTACAAGGATACCATTAGGTCATGTAGATAAAAATTTAGAAAGGTGAAAGCTCAGCTAGAGCTCAATCTAGTTACTGCTTTGAAACATAATGAAAAGTGGTTTTACAAGTACTTCAGCAGCTGAAGGAGGTTCAAGGAAAGTCTCCATCCTTTACTGGACATGGGAGAAACATTGTCACCAAGGATGAGGA